>PVKA01053016.1:0-11435 GCA_004027165.1 Ctenomys sociabilis
ATGTAAAAAGTAAAATACTGACATAATTTACCAGGAAAAAATGATTATTTTAAATTTCAAGATAGCTAAGGTTTTACTAAGTCTGCAATAAATCTCTGAAATCACTAATGCAAAGTTTATTGACTCAACAACTCAAGTAATTTCTTCATTATTTAAATAAAGTCAAAAGATTCATATCAATCAAGAAAAAATAATTGCAATACAAATAATATTGAAGAGTTAGTATTTTAAAATAGGAAAGTTTTCTACAAATTCCTAAATAAAAGCCTGAAGAAAAAATATACTCTAAAAAATTTATAGAAAATAAAATATTTAATAAAATTAAGTAAAAATTATCATTAAAACAGAAAGATGCTATTTTTACCTAAAAAACTGGCAAATGTTTCAATGTCCTTCAGAAGAGTCCAAGAATACACAGTTTGGGCAAGGGTACGTGAAAATCACTCACACAGTGTTTCAGGCAATGTAAACAAGTACAACCCTATATGAAATACATATTGGGGTAACAAGTAAAAATGGAGTTACTTATATTTCTATTAATATATCTAACTGAAAAATTCAAAGGTGTGTAACCTGCCAAGAACGATGCTATGCATGGCAAGTAATTTGAAAAACAATTGCATAATTGAATTGAAAGCTTATCAAACAAATTTATTACACTTATATATAGAAAATATTAAGGCAGGTAAAAAACAAGCAAGCAGCTTGTATTAAACCAGCATAAATGAGGGCTGGCGAAATAGTTCAGTGGATTAAAGCACCTGCAAGCAGGCATGGGGGCTGAGAGTTTGATCTCCAGGCCTGTCTTGTCAACCCCTACAGGAGAGCACTGGGTGGGCAATTTAGACTGAGCATGGTGACGCACGCCTGGAATCCCAGCTCTGAGGAGGCTGTGAATAGGCAGACCACTATGAGTCTGATCTAGTAGTGAGACCCTGAACACCCTGTAGATCTTTCCCTAAAATACAAACAAACAAACAAAAACAACATAAATGAGCTAGAAATGCAATTCTAAAAGAAAAATCCAAGATGTTAGGTGATCTGGTTGGCCAAAAATTATGTTTAAAGGGGGAAACCATCTTTCTGCTATACAGACTCATATTTGTATAATGCAATTCTACAAATATACTCAAGGGTACCAAAGCAGTGGTCCATTCTAAAGAGAGAATTTGAAGTCTAAGAGACAGAGAAATAAAAAAATGACTTCCTTTCACAAATATTTTATATATAATGAGTATTATGTCACATAAATATTTATTATCTATCTATCTAGTTTTTTAAAAAGGCATTACATAGAGCATAGTAGTACAGCAGGAGACAGCCTACTGTGGGAGAAACAGACTACTTGGTCCAATATGAACTCTGCTACTTCCTTATGGTAAAATGAAACTAATAATGCTACATGTCCTACATATGCTGTCACAGACAATAAAAGAATTATGCCTGTAAGACAATTTAAGGATTGTCTTACTCTATAGTTTTTTTCACTGGAATAATAGAGTAAAACACACATACTTACATAGACACATCGTTGTGTGTCTTAAAGCACAGCCAACTAGATACAGTCTTGAATCAGTGTAGAGGAAGAAACCATAGTCTAGTTGGATCCAAAGTGAAGACTGAGTGTAGGGGATAGTGTTCTCCAAACTGCTGAGGAAAACAGGTATGTTGTTAGCTTGGCTTAGCCAGTATTGTCACACAGTTGGTGTTCCAAAGGGATCTGATACACTGGCACACAGACACAGATACTTATAGATACAGAGACACAAACACAGAATGCTAGCTGAGAAGCAAATATATAAGTTTGCCTAAACCTGGTTGTTATAAGAGTATATTCAGGACATATGGAGCTGGACCATTGTACCACCAACAAGGGTTCAGGAGAGAGACAAAGGAGCAAAAGGACAATGGAGCAGTATGGAGCCCTGGCATAGAAGGCCCTCAGAGCACAGCTGCTGGTTTGTCAGTATTTACCCTGGGCTAGGTCACATCCACTGAGACAGCTTTTGATTGAGCTACTGAGCAAGGATTAAATGAACCTCTTGTGCCTTCAGTATGTGTCTGCCTTGCCACAGTGCGAAGGTTTCACAACCTCTGCATCTGTTCTTGAAGGAAATATAGAAGCTAATGTTAGTAGGGTTGGAAACTTCTCCAGGTATAATCTTGTCACATGCCTTAATACTTTTGCCTAACTGTTGAGTGGTTTATGCGGAATTCATACTGAGAAATTGAGTTGGAGTTCAGATTTCATCTTGCTATTACTAGAGACACTTGTCAAAGTGGACAAGGTACCTTTTGTCATCCCTAAATCTAGCAGCTAACATTATTTTGCACAATTATAGTATTCAAACAGAAACATGTTTTCATCTATAAGTGAAGAATTTTAGAAAATAAAACCTCTTAATTCATTTTGCAGTAGTATTGCCAAGTAAGATTTGTTGAGAATGATTGTGGGTCAGATATTCTTTTTTTTTTTTTTTTTGGTGGATCCAGGGATTGAATTCAGGGAAGCATTTATTCCACTGAGCCACCTCCCTGGACCCAGATATTTTTTAAATGTATTTTGTACAGGGTCTCACTATACAACTCAGTCTTGCAGTGATCCTCTTATTTTCAGCCTCCCTAGCTCTGGAATTACTAGTACGCACCATGATGCCCAGACTCGGGGGCTCACTCAGCATGCCTGGGGCAGGGCCAGTGTGGTATGTGGTGCCAGGGATTGAGCCCTGGTCCCTGCGCTTGCCTCAGCAGGGGCTTAGTCCACTGAGCTATCTTGCCAGTCTGTGGGTCAGATATTTTATAAGAGCATTTCCTCACCCTAAGTTCCCTCTCAGAGAAGTGAATGCAGATGTTGAGGGACAAATTCTCACTGGGCTTGCGATGGGTGGATGGTTGGAGTGTCATGAACTTCTTTTTAATGCCTTTTCCTGAGATTTATCAAAACCACAGGCTCCTAGTACCTTTTCTTTATGTTTACCATTTGTAGGGCTTGATACTTTTTCTTTCCTTTTATTTTTCCATTAGTTTTAGTGAATGATTTTACTTTTTTTCCTTTTCTTTGTTTTATTCTGATTTTGTTTTTTTGTGGGAACTATCTCCTCACTATTATTTTATATTTCTCATGCATTAATAGAAAATGAATTGTTTGCTTAGGTATCCCTACCCCCACCCCAGATGTTCTGGTTGTTAATCACAAATTTCAGGCTTGAGGTTTAGCTCAGTTGTTTAAGCACTTGCTTGGGAAAACTCAGTCAAGTACAGGGGACTGCAGTTTGATCCACATGCCTTACCAGACTCACACTTAACGCAGCCTGAGCTAGTAAAAAAAAATAATTCTAAGGCCAGCCAAGGGGCTCGTAGATTAAAAAGTCTTCTTAGCCAGGCATGGTGGCGCATGCTTGTAATCCCAGCACTCGGGAGGCTGAGGCAAGAGGACTGTTGTGAGTTCGAGACCAGCCTGAGCTACAAAGTGAGCTTAAAGCCAGCCTGAACTGCATAGCGAGACCCTGTCTCAAAAAGACAAAAAAAAAAAAAAAAAAGTCTTCTTAGACACAGGGGTCAGGGATTCCATCCCGCGGCCTGCTTGCCGGTCCTGTATCCAGGGTGTGCTGGGTTGGCAATTGAGACTGAGCACGGTGGCCTGCACCTGTAATCCCAGCTCTGGGGAGGCTGTAAACAGGCAGATCACTATGAGTACGATCTAAAAATACAAAACAAAATAAAATAATAAACAAATTTCATCGAACAATATTTTTTGGTAACATATGTATGCAGAGGCTAATACTTTTTTTAAATAATTGTGTTGAGAAACAAATAGCTGTGAGACAGTTTCAAAACAGGATAGTAGGACAGCTACAGTAATTAATACATTTACATATCGTTTTCTTCATGGTAGTTATTCATAGTACAAATGCAGATATGATATCCTGTCCAAGCACTATTAGTACAAATCGTTTTTCTCATTGATTTAAGAGAAAGTAGTTGTATATCTATCCTACATATTTTTTATGTACAGATAGAAAAATGATCCTTCATTTATATCTCCTTTTTTGTTCAGTTTTGTCAGAGATGGGTATTCCATTGCCATTTAAATATTATAGGTGCATGAATTCAGCAAAATAATCCAATATAGTCCAGTAGACTGAAGAGAAAATGAATTGTTCATACTAATTACAAGAGTCATTCAGACATTGTTAGCCTAGAAAAAATAAGAAAAGGCTGGGCGTGGTGGGGCATGCCTGTAATCCCAGCACTCGGAAGACTGAGGCAGGAGGATTGTTGTAAGTTCAAGACCAGCCTGAGCTACAAAGTGAGCTTAAGGCCAGCCTGAACTGCATAGTAAGACCCTGTCTGAAAAAGACTGAAAAAAAAAAAAAAAGAAAAGAAAATATTGGCTGGCCTTATAGTTCTATTTCTCCAACTTTGCTCTGTGAACTTAGGTTGTTAACCACCCAGAAGAAAAGCTGATTAGTAACCTGCAACATATGCCATTCACTTTCCCTTATCAGACTCAATTGATTTTAGTTGTTGTTGTACGTTTCCATTTGTATTTCTGCTTTTTGCTTTTATACTAGGGAGACTACACAACATTTACACATGTATGTCTGCTTTATTTCACTTATGAGTATATGTTCAAGTGGCATCCACTTCAGTATAAATGCTTCAAACTTATCATTCTGAACAGCTGAGTATAATACTCCATTATATAGAAATACCACATCTTTTTCAACCATTCCTCATGTGATGGACATCTTGGTTGTTTCCAAGATTTTGCTATCACACATTGTGCTGCTATAAACATAGGTACACATATATCACTATGATACAATGTTTTCGGTTCCTTTGGGACAATTCCCAGTAGGGAGACAGCCGGCTTGAATGGCCATAGCCTTTCAAGGTCAGAAAAGACTCAGGACATAGGAAAGCCTGTACTGCAACATCATGAAACTCAGTTGAGCTCCAAATTTTCTGAACAAGGAAATTATGGAGCCACAGAGGAAAGAGATCGAAGTTCTATAGTGTGCCTGGGGAGAGTCACATGGAGAGAAAACTTTCTCTCAGGCTCTCTCTGAGAGCAAACTGGTCATGCATTGGCCATGACTCATCCACATGGATGACACACACAAAGGATCTATAGAATAAGGTACAGGATTAGAAGATAAACCCTGAGGGGACTTCATTGACCTCATAAGAAACATAAAGTACATGTGTTGGTATATGGGTCTTACTCTATCTAGGTCTTAATCATCCAACAGAAAAGTATAAAAATGAAGTATAGATCATGGGGCCATAATATTAAGCTGAGCTGTAAATGGCTATGGTCGAGAACTTCTTCATATAACTCACTATTGTTGTGGAATGCTGGACTGTGTTGGATTGTATTGTTGAGTTCAAGCACCTAAGTTAGTTGAATGACAATGGAGTGCTCATCTCTGACAGGTGTAGACAAAGGAAGGGTTGTAGAAAGCAAAAATCATGATGTGTGTGTATAGACAGTACAGTTGGGATAGATAACGCTGTGCTTCTACATAATTCTATGAGAGGCAAGATTTGCACTAATGGTGGTTGGACAGGATATTATGTCAGCTTGTAGTACTATGGACAACCACTAGGAAAATAACAAGGTAGAAATTATTAATTATTGAATCTTTGATGTAATTCAGGTATAAAAAAAAAGATACGCAAAGAGTTACACTCTCTTTACTGATAAGAGACATACGGTATAATAATGTCTGTAAGTATAATATCATGTATGCACCTTCTATGACACCAAAACATTATGAAAACAGTTTGCAATGTATTAATTTATCAAATCCATCTTGTCAAGGTATCCTAAAACTGTCTCATTGATATTTGTACTTTAATAAAACAAAAATAAAATAAAAATGAATTAGCAAAAAAAAAGAAAAAAGAAAAGAAAATTTCATTATTTATCTTCTAGGGAATAATATGCTTAAATTTACTCAAATCCTTAAAAATACAGTCTGACTTAGATATTCAGTGAGTTGGAATTCTTATTTTCTGAACTGTGGGTTTGTTGTTTTCATGTGTGGTAATGGTGATGGTGGTGGTACTGTGTTTTGTTTTCTTTTGTATATTTTTGACGAGTTGAAAGATCTATAAGGGTTTCTATAGGATTACTATAGAAATTACTGTTTGATATTTTCTTAATCTGAAAAGAAGTGGTTATAAATAGTGATGTATCAGTCGCTATCAATTTCTTCAAGCTGGGCTATGTGTGTTTATCCTTTTCCTGTGTGTGGTGACATGAACTGCAGTCTATGTGAAAATATCCCATCCACTAATCAGGAAAACTTTGTAATTTGCTTGTAGTCCATCTTCTGTAAGACACATGCATACTGTTTATTTTCTGAGCTGTGTAAACAGCTCTTAGGGCAGACATCATGTTGGCTGCAAATGGTTCTTCCCAAAATCCTTTCATGGTATTGATATTTAGCCCACAAATGCCTGTTCTGCATGTTCAAAACAAATCAGAAGTGAAGAATCAATTGTGCATTGTTGGAAAGAAATGTCATGACCTTAATTATAACTGTCATTTTTGAAGGCGAAATTATAGATGTGAAAGTTGTCAGGATCAAATTCAACATGTTAACACATCTAATCTAGGAGGGCATGCTCTGTTCTGGGGTCTGATTCTGGGAGTTTTCAATCCTGAAGTGAGAAGGAATCTATCAGTCATTCCACATCCTGTAGTCAAAACTCTTTCATCCTGTGCTAAGAACATATGGGGGACTCCAGATACTAGATGAAAAAAGGATATATACATCAAAGGATCTAAATTGTCTGACCTTGAAAAAGGCTAAAAAATTATTGAAGTTATGAAAACATCTTGTTCTCCTGGATTTCTTTTTGTTAACTATCATTTATAAGTACTTGGAATTTTTCAGAGTGATGATCTTTTTCTTCTAGAGTAGAACACAACACAAATAAATGTATACTTCTACTGTGGTTATTAATTTTGGAACTACTCAAATAACTACTATAAATATTATAACTTCTCTAATATACTCCCAGGGCCACAATATGAGCATCTATATTTTCTTATAGTCATATTTATCTTCCTTTCTATCTTTCTGAAGCAATCATCCTTAAAGTGCTTATAGCTCATAGTAGCTGCCAATGTGAGATCCAATAGAGTCTCTAGAAGACAAAGCCAGCCAAATTTGAAAGAATTGCTTAAGCATATAAAATTACCTCATGGAACGTTCTGATTATTATCACCTTGGTTTTATTCAGGCTTGTGAATAGTGCTTATTTTAATGGCTCCAAGGAATTATTTCGCAGAGCAAAATTGCCTTCTTTACCCACCTATTTTCTGCAGTGATTTCATATATTGACTCAATTTAATATCATGCCACACTGAGAAGCGTGAGGCTCAAAACTTCTCCATGTTGTCTGTGCTGAGGACTAAAATATAAGCCATCTTTTCTGAGCTGAAACCTAGTTCTTGTACTTTTATAGTCAATTTTAAGAAATTTCAGAATTACATTTTTAGATGTTTAACCCAGTTGTGAGAATCACCATAAGGTGACATTTGACATTATCCTCCAGAGAAACAAATTATGCAAACATAGCTTAGAGTCTACTGTACAATGACACTGGAACTTGCTGTGGAAGAAGACTTTCCTTTCAGTTTTCTGGCACCATATATTTACATTCTACATAATATCTGGTTCTTCTACCCATTGCATTAATATGGAGATATTTGTAATAGTCTGTAGGACACAAGTCTCTTTTGGTCACAATATGCTTGCTACCTGTTGGTCCTGTTGAAATTCTAGCCAAGAATCAAGATTTCTCTTATGTCAAGACCCTCATGGTCCTTGATAGGAGAAGGCATTCTGGATCTATTCATGAAATAATTAATTGTGACTCAATTGAATTCTTTCTAAGTGGTGTTGAGGCAGTCCAGGCAGAATATACACTGCTAAAGCTCTAGCAAATTCTGTCAGCAAAGACCCCCAGGGAACAAAATAGACAATGAAGAAAATACTACCAATAGACTATAAAATGCACAAAAGAATGTGGAAAAAGGGTGAAAAGGAAGAGGGACAAATTTAGAACACTAAGAACATACAAGTAAATTGTTTTAATTTAGAAAATGAAACACTTTATATACATAACTGTCCTCTCAAAGAAATTCTTCATAGATCTGTCAAGACTATTAGAGATATTATTCTATCTACAGCTAGGAATTTACCTGGAACTTTCCTGATCTTATAATGTTGTCACATTCACAGTGTGAACTTTGAAAGAAGCACTATCATAATCAAAAAATCATAAATAATAAAAATTAGAAGTTTTCCGTGTTAAAAATTGAAAAGTATCAATAATTGATACATTTCCTTTCCTTTTATAAAAATTTAATTTATTTTGAAGACTAAAATCAAAAGCAAAAACAAATAGAAAATAAAGGAACAAGGAAACATGTAACAATACTTGTGTTATAGATTTTTAAAACAGGAATAGCTAATTAACAATGGTTGTTATATTATCTATTTTTATCATCATTCTGTTGCTAAGATTAACAGATACAGGTAAGCAAGATTACAAAGAATTGAATAATATATATATATATATATATATATATATATATATATATATATATATATATATATAGGCGGAACTGAGGATTGAGTTCAGGCACTTGCGCTTGCAAGGGAAGTGCGTATTCCACTGAGCCATTTCCCCAGTCCCCAGATAATTGAATATTAACAATTACTTTGAAGAAATCTTATTTTTTCCCTTGACTTTTTTAAAAATTTATTTTGAAGAGAGTATAATAATTGGTAAGACGTTAGAAATAGTACACATTTAGAAGACACTTTTCTTGGAAATATAAAAATAGCCTAATGTATGTAGTTCATTATATGTACAATTTTATACTGATATTGATATATTTTGGTATAACATTAGTGATGAAAATTTCTGAGGTTAATTATTAGGTTTTACTAACTTACATGAAAATGTTACATTGCTGTAAGGGCCGTAGAATTCAAGTGATTTATTTGAGAGAAATAAGCCGTATGAATTAAAAATAACAAAATTATGTTTTTAAACATCTTTTTATGATTGGGCATTTATTTTTAAAATGTGTTCTTTAGTTGAATAAATGGATTGAATTTGAGAAAGGAATCTAAATGGTAACTACTAAGTATTGTACAAAATATTGCAAGTCAAAAGAAAATCTGTCTTCAAAGATTTGCAAGGTATTTTAACTATCAAAAATACAACTAGGTGATCAGTTCGACTGAGCCCTTTGCAGCCAGATCCTAGGACCACAGTGTGTGTGGCACCATCCACTCCTCCATCTGGCAGGCCTGGTATGGCAGGCCTTGCAAGCAGAACTCCCTGCAGACAGGTTAGGAGCTAGACACACCTAGCTAATTTGCGAGCTGAACATCTTGCCAGAGGGCACAATAGATTCACTTCCAAGGGCTGCAGCAGGAAGGAGCTGAACACTGCAGCCAGACCCAAAGCAGGCACATCAGCACAGTTCAAATTTTGTAGATCCAGACACAGTAAGCTGAGATTCTTTGCTAGACCCGGATCTATGAGAGCATACTCTTTCTTTCTCTCTTAATCAAGAGAGGGAAAAACAGGTATCTGGGTTGAACTAGTCTGCCTGGAAGACCCCATATACATCAAGGGGAGGTAATCAGACAGAACATAGGGGAACCAATTTAAATGAAAATTCCCAATTGAATATCTGCTTAGCTACACAGACATAATGTTTGCTCTTCTGGTCTAAAATAAAAACCGATTAGGTACAAAAGATTGTCAACAGCTAAATAGCACAACTCATTATTGGTGTTCCTAATCATAGTTTTGTGAATATAAAACTGTAACTGTATTAACCACATAATCACTCTTCAGTAAGAATTTCAGTAGGTGTAAGGATAACTGCACGAAAGCACTACACCAAAGGTCAGAGGACATTGCTATACAAAATGACAAAAAGAAGGAACAAAATGCATTCTCAGGACAAGAGTCCACCCAGAAAAAATGCATTAGGCACTAGCAAGAAGAAATTGATAATCACAAACCTGAAATCTCTGTATTAATAGCATCCAAAGTGAAGAAACAACTGCACAAAGTTATAGAGGAAATCAGATCAGAAATGATCTCTGAAGTTAAAAAAAGAAATGATAAGGATAATGAAAGAGTTATTAAGTGTGCATAAGAAGACACTGATCAAGAAAATAGATAGAATAGAAAAATAATGGAATCCTTGAATGAGCAATATGGGAAAGAAATAGAGTGCATGAGGCAAATTTAAAGTGATGCACATATGCCGGGCGTGGTGGCGCAGGCCTGTAATCCCAGCACTCGGGAGGCTGAGGCAGGAGGATTGTTGTGAGTTCAAGACCAGCCTGAGCTACAGAGTGAGCTTAAGGCCAGCCTGAACTGCATAGTGAGACCCTGTCTCAAAAAGACAAAAAATAAATAAATAAATAAATAAATAAATAAATAAATAAAGTGATGCACATAAAATTAAGATCTAAATTACAAGCTGGCAAAACCATTTGAAAAAAAGTGAAGATAGAGTTTCAGATCTTGAAGAAAAACTGCAGCTAATGAAACAAATAGAAAATATCTTAAAAACAACTAGGAAAAAATAATGCAACATCTGCAGGATGCTGCAAAGATAAACAATGTGAGGCTAATAGGCATCAGTGAGAAAAAAGGAGTCAATACAAATGATATGAAAGAAATATGGGCAGAAGTAATAATAGAAAACTTCCCAAATATGGGGAAACAATCTGAGGTAAACAAATTACAATTCAGGTAAACAAAACATATAGAACTCCAAAGAGCATCAACCCAATTAAAACAACACCTACCATATAGTAATCAAGATCCCAGGAATTCAGCACAAGAACAATATACAGATCACATTTAAAGAGAAACCCATGGATGACACAGACAAAGGAAATACAGAATAATGTACAGGACTACAAGATAAACCCTGAGAAGACTTCAATGACCACATAGGAAATATAAAGTTCATGTATTGGTATATAAGTTTTAATCTACCTAGGTCTTAACCATCCAGCAGAAAACTATAAAAGTATAAAAATGAAGTATACATCGTGAGCCCATAATATTAAGTTGAGCTGTAAATGGATATGGTCAACAATTTCTTTGAATAACTCCCTATGATTGCAGAATGCTGTACTGTGTTGGATTGTGGTGTTGAGTTCAAGCACCTAAGGTAGTTGAATGTCAACAGAGTGCCCACTTTTGACAGGTGTAGACAAAGGAAGGGTTGTAGAAAGAAAAAATCATCATGTGTGTGTATAGACAGTACAGTTGGGATAGATAACGCTGTGCTTCTACATAATTCTATGAGAGGCAAGATCTGCACTAATGGTGGTTGGACAAGATATTATGTCGGCTTTTAGTGCTATGGT
>PVKA01053017.1:0-11444 GCA_004027165.1 Ctenomys sociabilis
ACAAAAAAAAAAAAAAAAAAAAAAAAAAAAAAAAAAAAAAAAAAAAAAAAAAAAAAAAAAAAAAAAAAAGAAAGAAAAGAAAAGAAAAGAAAAGAAAGAAAGTGAGAGTCACCATGGTGAGTGGAATAGTAAAATAAGGAGCCTGGGCTGGGGAGATGGCTCAGTGGAATAAGGGCTTCCCTGGCAAGCACAAGGGCCTGAGTTCAATCCCCAGTTCCACCAAAAGTAATAAATAAAATAAAATAAGGAGTCTGCCTAGGAATTTCCTGGGTTTTAGCATCTTCTTTGAAGGACCACTGTGTCCTTTGTTTGACTGCCTTGATGGCTGCTGTAGTGTCCAGCTCACAGCAGGCATTTGATCAAGTTTTGCTGAATGGAAGAATGAATACAAGATTCTTAAAAGCAATAAATACTTGGGCATGGTGGTGCATGTCTGCAATCTCAGCCCTTAAGAGGCTGAGACAGAGAAATCACCACCAGTTCAAGGTCAGCCTGAGCTACACAGGTGAGTGCAAAGCCAGCCTGAACTACATAGACTATCTTTTTTTTAAGACTATGTACCAATGTAGAGTTTCAAAACCTGTTGGATCAGAAACAGTTTCACAAGTCATCTGCTACCAGCCTGAAGCTGCTGAAATAACTGAAAAAAAAAAAATCACTGCACAATGTGGCATTTACGTCCAGGCTGCCTTCTAGGCTGTGGAGGTTGTGGGCTGGGTCCTGAGTAAACACAGGCTGTACTGAAGAGTCATTGTGGGCACTGCTGGTTCTTTTAAGTCCCTCTGGGGTCTGAAGTTGATTTGCAACTGGAGCCAACTCCTGGCAAGCAACCTCTCCAACTTACCCTTCTTCCATCCCTCACCCTCCTTTTTTAATTAACTAAAAGAAAACCATCCAGGGTGAAGCAGTTAGCAGTAGACAGCCAATGTAGGAAAAAAAACTGTTTACTCAAAATGTTTGCACCTCATCTCCTGAAAGGTAGAGCCCTAAGGAAGACAGGCTTTGCACTGCAAGGAGGCTGTTCAGCACCGCAAGATGGGGCTTGGTGCTACACCTCAGGACAAGCCTCGCTCTCAGGTGAGTGTGATGCACAGCTGCTTCTGTGCTGGCATTCCAGGGACTCTGGTAAGTTCCCAAACTCCTAAATTACCTCCTGAAGTCTACAGATGGACTCCTGATGCTTTCTTTGTTTCTTGTTGAAATTCAAATGGCACTGAAAGGGACTAGATGAATTGAGTCTAATTCTGGCTTTTGCAACTTAATTCTTAGAATCATGAACACATCAGTTTATGTCTTTGGACCTCAGCTGCTTTGCCCATGAAGCAGAGATGTCAATGCCATCTAGCATACTTTTTGAGACTGGACTTACTTTGTAAATAAAAAAAAATGAATATTATCTGTAATGACTTTTATATACAGAACACCTGTAGTAGTTTTCCCATTGCAGGACACAATACCTAACACCCACAACTTAAAGAAGAAAAGTTTTAATGTGGCTCATAGTTTCAGGAGTTGTAGTCCATGGTCAGCTGGATCTGAAGCAAAAAAATCAGAGCAAAGCTACTTAGCTCATGGCAGCTGAGAAGCAAAGTGAACAGTGTCACAGAGGAATGGGCAAGGAGCCACATATAGTACACAAAGTCACACCTGTGTCACCACATTCCCAGGAGCATGCCCCACTAATGTGCTGTGCATTTCTTCACTCAGTGAAGTTGATATATTAGGATAAATAGTCACAGTACCTTTGAATGTTGCATTACTCCATTAACTACTTTAAGGCAAGCATTGTCTTGTTCTATTTATAGCAACTTCTCTAGCCCATGGTGCAGATAGAGTAAGTGCCTAATAAAAGATAGATGCATTGGGCAAGGCCAATTAACAGCACCAATATATTCTACATAAGTATACTACAGTATAAATATACTCTACCCGTCTATTGTGCCTCACATAAAAATTCTCACTTCTTTAAAGATAACAGAGGGCCATCAAGATAGCTCAGCAAATTAAAGTACCTGCTTAGGCAGATGAAGGGAACAGGGTTTGTTCCCCAGCATGCAGTACTGCCCCTGCCTCTAGGATATACTGAGATATTGACTGAGATTGGGCATGGCTTGAACCTGTCATCCCAGCTTTTGGGAGGCTGAAAACAGGAGAATTACTATGAGTCCAATCTGGGTAATGAGACCCTGTACTAAGTACATAAAAAGATTTAAAAAATAAAGATAATGGAGCAACCATTGGAAAGATCCTTTTATTCAAGAAAGCAGAGTGTAGTGGTTGATACATTGTGTCAACTTGAGAAGTTTAAAGCTTAACTAAATCTGCTGAGCAATTTCATTCCCTTGGGTGTGGAGGGCCTTCCCTAAGGCATGGAGGGCTCAACCTAGAGTGACTCAGCACTTAAAGAATATAAAAGGGAACTGAGGAAGGATTGAGTCCCACTTCCTCAGAGGAGCTCCACCCTTCACAGCATGAAAGGAAGAGAGACCCAGGCTTGCTAGAAGCCACAGCACTGTTTCCTCCCTGTGCAAGACTGCCTGGAGCCAGCCAAGTATGGACTGAAACCTCCATTAATTGTGAGCTAAATAAACCTTTCCTTTCTTATTTTTGGGTACTGAGTATTTTGTCCTAGCGGCAAGAGAAAAGTGACACAGAGCAGACTGACACCCTCTACCAAATTTCTTGTGGAACTCTCAAGTATTAAACACAATTAATGCCATTCTAGAGATCATTCATCCACGATCTCCCCTAAACAGTAAATGTATTAATAGACTCTTATTTACCCATTTGTGTAGACGTACTTAGCAGGCTATGAACCAAAATCTTTGTTTTCAAAAGAATAGATATCGTGCACACAGAGCATGGAAAACACAACCTACTGATATAACATGGTAAAACCACTCATCTGAAACTGAACATGGTGATACACACCTATAATCCTAGCACTCTGGGAGGCTCAGATAGGAGTCACAAATTTAAGCCCATCCTGAACAACTAAATGACACAGCAAGCCCTTGTCTTAAAATAGAAATATGAAAGACTGGGGATATAGCTCAGTGCCAACCAAGGTCCTGAATTCAATTTCCAGTACCACAAAAATAAAACTAAAAAAACAAAACAAACAAAGACTTGTCTGAGCCATTATTGTTTTTGGCCTTTAAGTGAAGTTGTATGTATTTTCCCCTTCCTCTTTTCTTTCCTCTTTCCTCTCTCCCTTCTTGTATACCTCCCTCCCTCCCTTCCTTTTCCTGTGGTACTGAGACTGGAACCTAGGACTTAGGTTTATGTTAGGTATCTCTCTACTACTGATCTACATCTCCAGCACCGGCCCAGGGATTTTCTACTTACTTTGAGAGAAGGTGACTGAAGACCCAAGACTGATCTTCATAAAATTGGATTATACTCTTACTTATTTTCAATATATTGTTGGGTTCATTATTTCTTTGCCTTCTACTTCTTGTTTAGTAAGGTCTAGAAAACATAATATATTAATTGGCTTTCATTGCTGGGACAAAATGTGTGATACACACAACTTGAAGGAAAAAATGGTTTCTTTTTTCTCATGATTTGAAAGGTTTCAAGCCATGGTTAGCTAGCTCCAAGGTAGATAACTCTTAGGATGGAAGGAATTGGAGGAAGAAAACTTCCCAGCTTATGGCAGCCAGGAAACAGAGCAGGACAACAGCTAAGCAGAAAGGTCCAGGGACCAGACATAATTCCCACGGACATGCATCCATGACCCACCCAGACACACGCAGAATATTTCATTACTCTTTCGTCCTCTTTCAAGCCAATCAAACAAAGAGCCAAGATTAACCATCACATGGAGAATGGTTTCCTTCCTTCCTTCCTTCCTTCCTTCCTTCCTTCCTTCCTTCCTTCCTTCCTTCCTTCCTTCCTCTCTTTCTTTTTCTTTCTCCGAACCGGGGCTTAAGGTCAGGCCCTTGCGCTTAATAAGAGAAGCACTTATTCTACTGAGCCATCTCCCCTGCTCCTGGAGAATGGTTTCTAATGAGATTTTCATTATTCTGTTTTGAGAAGGAAGGCCACTTTCATCACACATGACCATTTCCTGGGATTATACTGCCCCCTGTTGGCCATGCTGGAGTCTCTGTTTTCATACTCCCAGGGTTTGGGGGGTGGGACAGACAGACAGAGACAGAGACAGAGAGGCACAGAGAGAGACAGAGACACAGAGACACAGAGAGAGACAGCACAGAGACACAGAGACAGAGAGATGCAGAGAGAGGGAGAGAGAAGGAGAGGGAGGGAGGGAAGGGAGAGAGAATGGGCTCTTCGGTCTGCCACACAAGGACTTGTAAAGAGGTTCTTCTGCGTCAGGTTGAGGACAGATGTTTATACCAAAAATGCAAGGCCAAGAAAAGTGATGCAGAGCATCCCATAATAGAGATGCATCAATAAGGAGCGTAGCATTCCAAACCAATGAAGAGAAAATACCAGGGGCTGGGGAGATGGCTCAGTGAAATAAGTGCTTCCCTGGCAAGCACAAGAGCCTGAATTCAATTCCTGGTTCCACAAAGAGAGAGAGAGAGAGAGAGAGAGAGAGAGAGAGAGAGAGAGAGAGAGAGAGAGAGAGAGAGAGAGAGAGAGAGAGAGAGAGAGAGAGAGAGAGAGAGAGAGAGAGAGAGAGAGAGAGAGAGAGAGAGAGAGACAGAGAGAGAGAGAGAGAGAGAAAACCCAGCAAAATTGTAAAGTTTAACTTATTAAGTGTCTTATGTCATTTTCTGACATAAGAAAACTGTGTCTATTGCTTGATACACCTTTGTAATCATTATCATAAAGTGGAGAAAAAACAGTCTTCTGGAGTTTGGGAGACAGAGACAACTATACCACTAAATAATAGACCAGTGTGTGTGTGTGTGGAGGGAAGATGGTGGTAAACTTCTACTTTTATTATAATCCATGTGTCACTCCTTTTTTTTTTTTTATGGCAGAACCGGGTATTGAACTCGGGCCCTTGTGCTTGCCAGGCAAGCACTTATTCTACTGAGCTATCTCCCCAGCATCCCCCATATGTCACTCTTATTCAGCACATCCACTTGTGTACTTTAAGCATCTGTATTCATTTGGAACCTCAGGTTACTGTCAAACTGTAAAATATTTTTTGCTTTTCGGAAGGCTAGAACCATTCATTGCTGAGTTAACAAATCCACAATAGGCCATATCATCTATAAACAACAGGGTACACACATATATAAATACATTTCAAATCTATGACAAATTTATAGAGGGTTAACTAGAATTGACTTGGTCCACATAGTAATGGGAAAAAGGAGAGAAAAATCTCATGTTCCTCCTTTCTAGTTGGTACCTAGGTGCTAAGTGGAGAAGTAAATGGGGTTGTTGTCAAGAAGCACTGTGACAGTAAGCGGACTGCTTAGCTCTTCACATTCACACGTGCACTAAACAAGTACTGGGGCAGGCACAGGAGGACGTACCTGCAATCCCAGTCGCTGGGAGGATGGAGCAAGAGGACTATAAATTTGAGGCCCAACTGGGCAACTTTAAGAGAGCTCCTTTGAGAGTTAAAAAAATAAAACAGGGGCTGAGGATGTAGGGAACAAGAAGTTGAGAAGTTGTCTCAGAAACATTCAAATTAGAAGTAGGTTGAGAAGGGACAGCCAAATAGCTCAGTGGTTTAAAGCGCCTGCAAGCAGGCACAGGGGCCGGAGTTTGATCCCCGGGCCTGTTGTGGTGGCCCTGCCCCCAGGGCATGCTGAGATGACAATTGAGACTGGGGGTGGTGGCATGCACCTGTAATCCCAGCTCTTGGGGGATTGTAAACAGGTGGATCACAATGAGTCTGATCTAATAATAGTGAGACCCTGAACAGCCTGTAGACCCTTCTCTAAAATAAAAAAAAAAGAAGTAGGTTGAGGCGGAGGACTTGTGGTAGAGTACAAAGAGGCCCTGGGCTTGACCCTAACATGGTGTGTGTGTGTGTGTGTGTGTGTGTGTTAGAAGAGGTTGACAGTCAAAGCCCAAGGTGGAAACTAGGTTGAAATTCAGAGAGCGCAGTCAGAATACCTGGGAAGTATTAAGAAACATAGCTACTGAGGACCCTACCCAACCCAGAATTAATGCCTGATTAAACCCCATAGAATGGCATCACTGCTCTGGTAAGACTTGCATGACATACGTTTCAAGTTACTAGGCCTGCCATTTGCTATCTCAGTCCGTGTTTACTTTTATGCCATCCATAAAATGGTAGCCGACCTTGTGTTAATTTATTGGAAAGGGTAGGATTAGTCTTAGGAGAATGATTAGCCAACTGGTTTTCATTATGTTGTATTTTAAGACAGCATATTTTCCTGCCTAATGCTTTTAAAGGGGCCCTGCCAAACAGTCGGGTAACAAGAAATGAACAAATAAAAGGATTGCTTTGTAAGTATTTGGACTTAGTTTTTAAGGAACTTTATCTGCATTCACATGAGAAAATAAACAAACTCTGACTTTGGCTTCTCCACATTTCACAAAAACATGTGATGTGTGTCTCCAGAAGCAAAAGTGAGAAGAGGATGGAAAGAATGACTCAGTTTTCAGCAGAAAAAGCTCTTCTGCCAGTGAGAGAGGGCATTGTATGGATTAGGTAGGTGGTGGTACCCACTGAAGTATTGGGGGAAATGGAGGAGCAGAATTATAGCCACCAAAGGGAATGGTAGATTGAAATGCTGCAGGGGAGAAGCAACTATGAACACAGTGTATTAGGATTAATTCTCAAATGGCAAAAAAATTGGCCTGGCAATGTGACGCTCTCTCCCCCAAGAGTCGTCTGCTAGAATGCTTTTTTTTTAAATCTGTACAACCTTGACTCATTGCTCAGTTTTTTATTATACAAGTCAAAATGAATCCACTCACCTTATAAGAAAAAGTTACATAAAAGCCAAAGTACCCCTTTATCACCAAGCTCATCAGAGATAAATCCTTACCCTGACAGAGTTATCCCCCTTTATGAGCTTAATGAGTACAATCTTTAAAAGAATGAGGTAGATTTATATGTTTAGATTTAGATATTGGAGACACATTGTTAAAATAGACATGATGTTTATTGTGATACTGCTTAAATAAGAAACAGAATACCCTTCAGGAAAGACTGTGTAGTATCTACTTAATTGTCTGTATTTATTTCTGTTTATATGCATATATGTAAAAATGAATTGAAAACTTAAGGGTTTTTCTACTTCTGCTAATTGCAAAATAAATTAGATAATTCACAGGGCTGGGCATGTATCTTACACATGCCATACCAGCCACTGAAACCAGGTATGGAGGCATATGCCTATAATCCCAGCCTAGGTAGGACTCAGTATGAGTCTGAGCTGTGCAGGGAGACGCCTCACCAAATAAATAAATAAATAAATATTTTTTTTTTTTGTTAAAAGTGATTATACATTTAAGGATCTGTTGGTCTCTCAGTGTGGTCCGTTGTATGAGGAGAGAAATGGCAGCAGGAATGAGAAAAAGATAGACAAGAAGACAAGAGCTGAGTTAGGTGGTGACTCGATTACCTGGCTGGCAAAATGACCCGCTGAACAACAATATGGACATTTATTTATACCTTTGCAAAGTTAGTAACATGACACAAGGTTGCCTAGTGACTAATAGCCAACATTAACCAGTCAGGACGCTTATCTCAGGACCAAGGTAGCTTGACTGCTTTAGGCACTGAGGCCTAATCCCACTTTCACATATTTGACTAATTTCCCAGCTTCACTGGCTCCCAACATATCCTTCTTGTTTGTTTTGTTATGTGAGTGATAGTTGTTCCATTGCAGTAGGAGAAGCTGTTTGGACACCTCTTTAGGAGATCTTTTCATACTTGATGCCAGCTGAAAGATTTTTTGGTACTTGAATTCAGCAATGTAACACTATATAGTCCAATAGTCCATAATAGTAGTGAGTTATCAGTACAGCTGGCAATTGTCAGAAGTTGTTAGTTACTTAAGCCTTTTACAGCTTTGAATATTAATATGGCATTTTTGTCACATCTTGTGGTTACAATTTTCTGCCGGATAGTTAAGGCCAAGTTATACAAACACAAATTTAACTTTTGCTATCTGACAAGGTCAGTTAATCTCAGAAATTATATACAACATCTCTTAGATCTTCTGTCAGTGTCAGCAATCTAGATGAGTCTTGGCCATTGCTTGACCAATTCACTTTCTGTGAAAGCCTGAGAGATGTTTTTTCTCTCCTTAGGCACACTATATATACATCATCAATCACTTTCCTCTGTGGCCCCATAATCTCTTTGATCAGAAAATTAGGGACTCAGGCTGGGGAGATGACTCAGTAGAACAAGCGATTGCCTGGCAAATGCAAGGGCCTGAGTTCTGCAAAAAATAAAATAAAAAAAAAAAGGGGGACTCAACAGAGTTACAGGATGTCACAAAACAGGTTCCCTTATGTCCTGAGTCCTTAATGACCTTGAAGGGCCAGGGCCAAAATATTGGCTATCCTTTACCCCTCCCATCTCTTTAATAATTAAGTCTCTAAGGTTTAGTTGTTAAACATCCAGAAGAGAAGCTTAATGACATTATTCTGTAACAGAGGCAGTAAGTTTAATATTACTATCTGAATATCAAACACCTCAGACATAAAATGGAAATGTTATTTTCTAACAATGGATATTGTAATATTTAAATCCATACACAATGTTAAAAGACAACAATTACACATTTTTACACAGAAATGTAGAAATTAAAACTATATATAACACTGTAGCAAGACAATCCTGATGACAACTTCTGAGATACTTAAATTTTCATTTTCATATAATATAACCTTTTTTGGGGGGTGTGGTATTGGGGATCAAACTCAGGACCTTGCACTTGCCAGGCAGATGCTTATGCACTGAACTATATCCTCAGCCTCAACAAAACCCTTTTAAACAATCATCTCTATCTAATATATAAGAAATTATCACCTAATTAGTCATCCTTAAATGGGATATGCAGCACAAGTTTTTTGTTAAAGACAGAAGTTTGAATCTGAAAGTCTTGCAACAATAAACAATCTTTGTTCTACATTTTAGAAGACCTGTACACATGGGATCACGAATGCACTTAATACAGCACGAGATTAACAATAATAAATTACCACACACATGTGAAAACCTTTATTTCTTAATTTCATACCAAAAGCATCTTTTAAGAAAAAATTTTACTGTAATTTTTTTTTCTGAAAAACTTTATCTTTTAAACCATCTGGTAACTTAGGAAAAAAAATCAAGGTTTAAGTCTATATCCCAAATTGTATTATGAACAAATGATCAAAAAAGAACAGCTGTTCACAGATTCACACAAACACATAAAGAAATACACAGAATACCCAAGCAAACATTTTTACAAAATCAAGAGTGCTCTGGAATATATATTCCTGGATAAACTAAATTATAGTAACTCTATCACAATTTTTAAAAATTTATTATTATAAACAGACTAATCAGATTTGGTTACTTGTCAATTAGCGAAGATCTCTTATCAGAGAATTTTGGAAGGAATAAAATCTTTTATCTATACTTAATATGCATATTTTGTATTTTAATATTTTCTCAATACTAATAAAATCTAGCTCTGTAGCTTTTACCTATTTTATCACCTATTTAGACTTTAGATTTGGTCAGTTCCTTCGATAGACTCCAAGTTGGAGCCAGCCTCATCACTTCTCCAGATCTGGCTTTGTGATCCAGCCTGACAGCATGCTCTGGTACCCATATAAGTCATTCAACATTCTGGAAAAACACAAGTATACCCTCTACTCCAGCTTAGTGGTGGACTGGGTCCCTTCCATTGTAGAGTATGGAGATCTTTTTAAAGGATGCTTCCTAGTCATTTTGCTCTTACCTGATGGAACTGTCTTTCTGCTGTACTTCCATCTTTTGTAAAATTTTAAAAAATTAATAGCATATATTGACAAGTGAAGTTGGAGGGATTGATTCCCTCCTTTGTCTTTGTAATTGAATTTTGATTGTACAGTGAGAAATCTGTGTCTTGTATTTTGGGAGAGGAAGCCACACATAGCCTCCCTTAACCTAATACGACATCTGTGAAAACAAGCAAATTAATTTAACTTGTCTGAAGGATAATGACAGTCAATACACCAGAGAAATTAGCCCATGCAGATTTTATTTTATTTTTATGTATTTGGCACAGGGTCTACAGGGTCTCACTATGTAGATCAGACTCAGAGTGATTCTCCTGTTTTCAGCCTCCCAAGAGCTGGGATTACAGGCACCTGCCACCACCCACAGTCTCAACCACCATCTCAATGAGCCCTGAGGGTCAGGGCTAGCTGGCACTACTGGGGATCAGACTCCAGCTTCTGTGCTCTGCCTAAGTAGGCGCTTTAGTCCGCTGAGCTATCTGGTTGGCCCTATCCCATGCAGGTTACCAAAAGAATGAAAATTACCACAACCATTTATACTGAACTAAAGAAAACAGTGATAGTTTGTGCCTCATTACCAGGAAGCTGAATCGCATGCATCTGTCCATGTGCAGTCAGTTCTTCCACAGCATCATGAAAGGGAATAATAGCTTTACGTGGAGTATGTGGCATATGTAGCCATTGTAAGAGACCCTGGGACTGCCAAAGTACCCTAGTGGATGTGTATTGAGTCAGGAAAATAATTAAGAGCGTTGGCTAAGATGGGTCAACTCTAGACAGCTGCACATCATTAGAAAGAACCTGATTTGAGGTCTGGGAGATGGCTCAGTAGAATAAGCGCTTCCCTGGCAAAGTGCAAGGGCTTGAGTTCAATCCACGGTTCTGAAAGAGAGAGAGAGAGAGAGAGAGAGAGAGAGAGAGAGAGAGAGAGAGACAGAGAGAGAGAGAGAGAGAGAACCTGATTAATTTTATTTATTTATTTATTATTTTGGCAGAACTGGGGGATTGAACTCAAGCCCTTGTGCTCACCAGGGAAGCACTTATTCCACTGAGCCATCTCCCCAGCCCCCTGATTAATTTAATCTAAGGCAGTTTTAGCCTGTGGTGTAAGTGTACTTTTAGAAGTACAGGCTTAGTCTCCCTTGTGAATGTCAAAGAGCAGACTTAAATCATGAGCAGTTGTGTTGGTATATAAGTCTTGATCTATCTAGGTCTTAACCATCCAACAGAAAAGTATAAAAATGAAGTATACATCGTGAGGCCATAATATTAAACTGAGCTGTAAATGGCTATGGTCGACAATTTCTTTGAGTAACTCACTATGGTTGTAGAATGCTGGACGGTGTTGGATTGTGTTGTCGAGTTCAAGCACCTAAGTTAGTTGAATGCCAATGGAGTGCCCACTTTTGACAGGTGTAGACAAAGGAAGGGGTGTAGAAAGAAAAAAATCATGATGTGTGTGTATAGACAGTACAGTTGGGATAGATAACGCTGTGCTTCTACATAATTCTATGAGAGGCAAGATCTGCACTAATGGT
>PVKA01053018.1:0-11433 GCA_004027165.1 Ctenomys sociabilis
ATATTTATTAGGTTTGCAGTTGTTTATATTTGCTAATTTTAAAATATAAGCAATACATATTGATTTAAAAAAGAATAAATAATAACAAAGATTCGACAATTAATTCAAAAGTATATTCCTTAAACACACTTTTTGAGGAATATTGTCCATCTCTGAGAAGGCGCAAAACAGTATTATAAAAGGGTAGACCGAGCCCCAAGGTGTGTTACTTTTATCTACCAATTCTCTACAGTGAACAGCACGATTGTGTGCTGTGAACATACTTCAGTCCACAAAACACAAAGTACAGTATTAGAAAACTTATTACTCTTCCTTAATTCCATGGTTTGCTTACACTCAAGATGGAACATTGCGTAGCAACTCCGTGTGAATGGATTTGGAGCTGTAAATGAAAGATCCTAATGACTGTCTTCTTTGAAAACATGAAGGGCTCAAGTCAACAACTTTTGCGGATAACCCACTGGAATTCTGCTGAATTCCCGAACCAATAGTACCTTTAGATGCCTATGGAATGCTTATCTGTGAAAGGACTAAACAAAAAAAGGGGTTAAAAAGGAAGGACCATTTTGTATTTGTATGTACAGAATAGTTAGGATAGATATACACCTACTTTCACTTAACTCATGAGAAGAAAGATTTGAACTAATAGTGTTTGGACAGGATATCCTGTCTGCTTCTTGTACTATAGATAACCACTAGGAAGATGACAAGGATACCCTGTCCAAACACTATTAGGTATCTAAAAGTACTATTGATGCGGGAATTCAGCAAAACAATCCAACACGTGTATTAACTATTGAAACTGTCCTATTAATCAGCTTTGAAACTATCTTATTGATATTTGTTTCTCAACAATAAAATAAAAATTAAAAACATAAAAGGAAGCATCAGAAATCTGATGAAAAATAGAGGAATTTAGCAACACAGTCACTTGGGGCCATTTAGTTTAGGAGTAAATAACGTCTCTCATTTGATAGTCACTTAAACTGTTCATATCAGAGTGTACAAATTGACCTCACAACCACTGAGCACTCAGGATGATGGGTGAAATAATCTTTGGATAAGAAGTCATAAAGTATCATGCAGTAGGAAAACACTGTCATCTATAACAATAAAAGCTATAACACTTAAAGGAGAAAGTTTCAGTTAGTAAAATCTTCAGTTGCTGTGAAAGAGTTTCTTAGCATTGTGACTAAATTTAGGTAATTGGTAATAGAGAGGATACTCAGGCATTGATCAAATTAAAACCATAGAAAGTTCCATTTATTTATTTATTTATTTATTTTGTTTCACAAAAACTAAGTTCCCTAAATTCTCTAAAACTTCTCAAAAATGCACCATCCAACTTTTTTTTTAAGGGATTTCTAAATTTTTTCAAAGAGAAATTTTAATTTCATATTTCACTATCAGGATTTACTTAAAATTTAGTTTAAAGCAATTATGGGACAGTATGCTATTTTAATTTGGTGTCTTACATAAAGGAAAGTTTTGAAAATAATGTGGATTTAAGATCTTGTGGGAAGATAGCGAAAATCAGGACAGCTGGATCAAATGTGGTATCTAATCCTAGTTTGCTAAAGAGTCTTCACACAGAGCTCCACAACGTTTGTGCGAATCTACAGTCCTACCAACACTGGACAAGCATTCCTTTCCCCAAATCCCTCTAGCATTTGTTATTGGCTGATTTCTTGAGAACAGCCATTGTTTCTCTAGTGAGAAGAAGTCTCAGCAGTGTCTTATGGTGCATCTGTTGAATGACGAGCGATGCTGAACATCTTTTCATATATTTATTTGCAATTTGTATATCTTCCTCTGAGAAGTGTGCGTTTATCTCAGATGTTGGTTTTAGGGTTGTGTCTTTAAATTTGGAGTCTTATTTTTTTTTAAATTCATTACACTTTCTAGATACTACTCCTTTGTCAGAGGCACAGCTGGCTCAAAACTTTTCCCACTCTTTGAATTGACTTTTCACTTTGTTAATGATTTCTTTGCTTTGCAAAGCCTTTTTTAAAAACTGAGGTCCCAGTAGTGGAATCTTTATAGTATTTCCCAGGATAAATTTTGTTGAAGAAAATTTGTCAACCCCAATGTCTAGAGCTCTACCTATTTTCTGGTCTGGAAAATTTGGTATTTCTGTTTTAATTTTTAAATATTTAATCCATTTCAGTTTTAGTTCAGTGCATGGAGAGATCTAGTTACAGTTTTTGACATCTGGAAAGGCACTTTTTCCAGCGACATTCTTTCTAGTGAATGTACTTGGCCTCTTTGTTAAAGATTGAGTGCCTGAGTGTGGTTGGTTTTGTTTTAATAGTTTTACCTATTTTGCATTCCACTAAGTGGAACTTTGATCCATTTTTATTTTATCTCACTACATGGGGAGAGGTATATCTCTAGATTTAATCTTCTGCATGTTGATAAGCAGTTTTTTCATCAATATGAAGGAACTTATCTTTCATCTAATGCATGTTTTTTGGCCTCTTCATCAAAGACTGAAGAGCTGGGTGTGCTTGGGGTTGTTTATACATGTTCTTTTCTACTCCACTGATCCATGTGCATGTGATCCTATGCCTGTGCCATGCTGGTGTCATCGCTGTAGCATTGTAGCATAACTTGGAATCAGGATTGCGATGCTTCCTGCTTTACTATTGTTACTCAGAACTGCTTTTGCTCTTCTGAATCTCTTTGTGTTCAGGATTAATCTTGGAATTGTTTTCTCTAGTTGAGTGAGAAATATTGGTTTTTGACTGGTGTTACATTGAATCTTTTTTTTTTTTTTTTTTACAGAACCGGGGATTGAACTCAGGTCCTGGCGCTTGCCGGGGAAGTGCTTATTCCACTGAGCCATCTCCCCAGCACCAAGGTTACATTAAATCTTGATACCAGTTTTAAAAGTGTGATCCTTTTATTATAGTCATTCCATCTGTCCAGGAATAGAGTATATGTTTCCATTCTCTAAAATGTTATACCTTTTTTCAGAGTACTGAATTTCCAATATAGAGAAGTTTTAATTTCTTTGTTCAATTGATTCCTAAGTGTTGCTATTTTTATGCTATTGTGAAAGGTGTTATATCTCTCATTTCTCTCTCAGTGCATTTGTTTTTACTGTACAGAACTGCTATTGATTTATTTGAAAATGTTGACATTTTATCAAGCTATACAACTGAGTTTAGTCATCAAATCTACAAGTTTTTGATGAAATATTTTGGGTCTTCTATGTAGAGTATTATGTCATCTAAAGATAATGATAATTTAGATTTAACTTCTTCATTTCCTATCTTTATTCTTTTTGTTTATTTTTCTTGTCTAATTGCCCTAGCCATTGTTTCCTTAAATATAATGAATAGCAACCCCTCCTTTATTCTGGGTCCCCGATGCATGACATATTGTTTCCTTTGTTTGAGTTTCATTCTATACATTCTTTTGAGTTAGATACGTTTCTTGCATGTAGCACAGTTTTGGATCTTGTTTCTTCATCCATTCTGCCAGTTTGTTTCTTTGGATTTATAAATTGAAGCCATTTACATTGATGGTTATAACTGACATGCTGGATTATACTTCTCATAGCATTTTCCTGTTGTCAGTATCTTGCTTTCACCTTCTGTTTAATTGATTGCCCTGACTGATGGCTTTCTAAAATTGATGTTCTTGGAATTGTGATCATTCTTACTGTTTTCTAAGATATACATCAGAATATTTTCGACAGTTGATTTGGTGATCATGTATTTCTTCAGTTATTCTTCATTGTAGAAATATTTTTCTATGGATTTATATATATATTTTAAAAATTTTATTGAGAAAGAAGTAGCAATGAGATTGTTTCAAAACACGGTAATAGTACAGTTATAATAATACATTTCATTGTCTTTGTAGTAGTTGTTCCTAGTACAAGATGCAGACATGATATCTTGTCTAAACACTTAGTTCAAAACCTTCTCATTGAACTAAGAGAAAGTAGCTGTATATTTATGCTATTGTGTATACACAGGTATGTATTTTATCCACTACATAATGGTCCATTTATATCCCCTTTGTTGTTTGCTGTTCTTAGAGATTCATATATTGCAGGTGCATGATTTCCATTGATTTTGAAAGATAATTTTACAGGGTACATCAATCTGGATTGGAAGTTAGTTTCTTTTTCAGCTTGAAATTCTTCACTTTAAGCTCTCCTTGAGTTGACAGTTTGTGTTGAAAAATATTCAGTTATTATAGTATTTTACTTTATAGATGATTTTTTTCTTTAATCACTTTTAATATTCTGTTCTTGGGCTGAGGTTCTAGAATCATGACTATTGTGTGCCTGGGTATAGATTATTTTAGCCATGGCTCCCTGGAGTTCTCTGTGGCTCACTATCCTTTGCCTGTGTTGGTGAACTTTTCTGGCAGCTTTTTATGGTATTTGCTCTGTCTCCAGCTTTCTCATTAATTTCCATCACACTTTTGTTGTTGTTCTTTCCTTCATTTGGCAGCTTTTTGATTTTTTTATGATGTCTTCCTATTTTTAAATATCTTTCATTTTGTAGTCACTAAGCACAATCCTGTCTTCTAGATCTGATATTCATTGTTTTGCTTTCATTCTTTTACTTATTTGGTTCAGGGTCTTGCTGTGCAGCTTGGACTTGTAGTGATTCTCCTGTATCAGCCTCCCAAGCACTGGGATTACAGTTGTGCACCACCATGTCTGGCTTCAATGGCCACCATGGTGTGCCTGGGGTTCCAGGCCTGGAATGGCATGCAGTAGTGGAAATCAAGCCCCAGTCATTGTGCTTGTCAGACAGGAGTTTAGACCACCGAGTTATCTCCCCAGCCTAGATCTGATTTTCTATCTTTGCCTTCTTTCTATCTGTTGTGTATATCAGTAGAATTTTTAATATTTTGGAAATATATTTGGACCTGTTCCATGGCTTTTGTTTCTTTCCTATATTGGGCACTTAGGGTTTCCACCATTTCACTGAGCTCTTCCTTTTTTTTTTTATCTGCTTCTACTCTAGATTCATTAGACATGCTTCCCTTTTTTTTTCTTCATTTCATTTCTTACCTGATAGATTATTCTTTCAATAGCCATATCCTTTTATTTCACTATCATTTCAGAAAGATCCAGTGCTTGGCTTCTGACTTTTTTTTCTATCTCATTATGCCCTGGGCTTCTCATTGGAGAGCTTGAGACCTGGGTTTGCATTTTGCTTCTGTGTCTTACCATTTTCTATGTTTTATTTTGTTTTACTTTCTATGTTGGTGCTTGTAGATTTCTCAGGTTTCATAGCTTTATTCCTAATATTGAGGCTTCCATAGGAAATGCCTCTTCCTCAGATACATCTTTTAAATGTAGATGGTTCTTAGTCTTTGTGTTTATAAAAGAACCTACTTTCCAATATATTAAGGAGGAAAAGTTGATATTTATTTGGCTTAGTCCCTAGCTTTTTGGAATCTTGCATGATACCACTACACCAGCGGCGCTGTTAAGTCCCTAGCTTTTGATACTGAACTACGGTCATGGTTATTATCTCAGACAATCATGAGAATAATAAGACACTGTACACTGGTAATACACTGCTGCTGCTGAAGTGGAGACGCTATATCCCAAGGGGCCCAACAAAGCCAGAAGTTGGTGAGAGTGGTGAATCAGGGCTCTGCTGGAGTACACAGATAAGCAGAATGGAAGTAGGCAGGAGTGGGAGCCTTTTACTCTAAGGGGATCAGGGTGAATCTCAGCAGCAGAGCAAGCTACTCCTGGTATATATTGGATATTATCTAATTATCGAGCCTGCTCCCATCATTACAGGTACCAGATAAATAGTTACCAGTTTGTCAGTCCTTAGACTATGCTTGGTGATATTGTCACTGCTAATTGTAGTCCAGTTGCCCAGATGTCACACATGTTGTACTTAGTTTTTCTCAGGACATCTTGACTACATGCACAGTGCCTTATAGAAGCATTAATCTTTTCCCCTCATGAACATGTCTTTAATTTTGTCATTTGAAGACTGCTTTATTTACATCTACCTATCAAAGCGCTTGAAAACTACTACTACTACTTCAAAACACTTGAAGTACTTACCAGGACTGTAGTACAGTATCAACATATTTTTCACCCTAAATGACCTTATCCATGGAGGGATCTACATTGCTCTTCTTTGGCAAAGGAAGGGGTTTGCCTATGAGTACTCTGGTGGCCTGCATCTGTGGGAAGAACTCTGAACTTCTTAACACCTGTGAATGTAGAAAACCTTCCCTATCTTTTCGGATATACTCCCCTTACCATTTCTGGTGTGCTATATCACTAGTTGTTGGACTTGCATGGAGAAAGTCACATATAGATCCTCCTCTCCGGTTTTCAGCATAACAAAAAATTGAAGGTAGGGAAGAGAAAGGGTGAGGTATCAAGATAATGCTTTCCTAGTCACTCTTCCCATGACTAAACTTCCGTAACCACCTGCTCATCCATACGCAACACGAACAGAGATAGCATTTGGCCCATGCCTCGTGAACTACAGCACTTAGGAGGTGACCTTTGCATTTATACCTCCACTTTTCACAAGATTTTCAGTACATGAAAATTCTCCCCATTCTCTCCATGGAGGGGTGATATGAAGAGTCCAATACTCATTATCTTGACTTTCCTCCATTTGACTTTACATTTCCCTCTGCCACCCACACATCTGTAAGCAGTTTCCCTATTAAAATACTCAATTGAAGGCTATAAACAGAAATCTGTTTCACACTTGCACACGGACTGATGAGGTGATCATTCAGTGAATTCAATATTGACCATGAATTTTATATAAAACTAACATACATATGAACACAGTAGTGACCCATTTAAAGCCATTATATGTGGAATGAAAGGTTAAGTAGAAGACTAAAGGATTAGGTCACTGTTTCCAGATGGATTTAATCACACATTCCTAATGCCTTCTTTTCAGTCCGACTTTATATATTTTTTCCATGTTTATCACATTCTTTTTTACTTTCAAGATATTCTTTTATCTTTTTATGACATCTTAGTGAATCGTAGATCTGTCATTATTATAGAAAACCCCAAGGTAATAAAAGATTTAAGAATAATATTTTTAGTAATATAGAATTATATAATTTTCTGTCTTTCAGGACCATGTAATTACATACATTTGCTAATATCAGTAGTCAGAAGACCACCCATGACTTCCAATTTTCAGATAGCAATTTTTTGCAAACTTCCTACACATCCACAATAGGCATCTCTGGAAATCATATTAGATGAAAAGCAGCTATAAATTATTAAGTCATAAAATATTTTTATAATTCAAATTTCTATTATCCGAGCTCATTGAAGCTATAGTCAATTAATTAGAAAAAAAACAGTGACTTATTTTGAGTACATTATGTTTTGTGGATTTTTCCCTCAATTTTATATGTGAATTTAGTACTATTGCACAAAATATGTTTTCTGTAGAAATATATTGGATTATTTTGCTGAATTCACTCACCTACAATATTTGAATGGCAATGGAATAGCCATATCGGAGAGAACTAAACAAAAAAAGGGGATAAAAATGAAGGACCATTTTGTATCTGTATATTCAAAATAGGTTAGAATACATGGTCGATACCATGTCCCAGATTTTTTCAAAAACAACCATAAGAACTACTGAAAGAATAAAATAATTCCTTAATTATTATGCAACTTTCATCAAACACAAGCAGCCTAACTGTATTTAACCCTGAAGTGTAAATTATTTAAAATCCTATGGCAATTTTAGTCCTTCATTCACCCTATGGAAATGAGCGAAAGGGAGAACACAGCATTAGCCTTATTCATCAAGCAGAATATGCCCTTCTGAGGGAAGCAAAACCCAAGAGATCAAAGTCAGATGTAAGAATTAGTTTTGTGAGTGCTAAAATTAATAAATTATAAAAGATTTATAATGAGATGCTAAAATTCGCTTGCATTTACTATGTCTTTTTCCCCACTCAGTGGAAGTTTCAGATTTTGTCTTGCCCAAAAATCCAGCAAGCTATTTAGTTGAGTGCTAATACGGACAGCACGCATGCTTAGAGATTTCCCTGTTTTCCGTGGGCCAAGTATCCATTCGCATGTTAGTAGTTATTTGATATAAGGTCTTGATTTATTTCCTTTCTACTATCCCCTTAGTCCCAGAAATGGGAAATAATTCATTTGTTGAGTCTAGAAGATTGTGGAACATCTTAATTAGATGTACTCAGCTATGCTATATAAACGCACTTTAGTAGCTCTCCCTAACACAAGAGATTGTGGTCTTCAGGCAGCAGAGAATGATGACTTTAGACCAGGTTTCTTCTCACTCTATAATTCCACAGAATTTTCTGATTTTTTTCCCCAAATGCAGATCGAAATTTCTGGTTTTAATAGCACCCAAACTTTACTGCAAGACCCTCTCTTCTCCTGTAATTTGTTTTATTTCACTTTCCAGTTTTAAGTTTCCTCTCTTTTTAATTATTTCCCAATAGAAATGAGTCATGATTTGGTGGAAATAAAGTGCTCTTAACCATTGAAAAGTAAACAGAAATAAATCCTGGAATAAATGTTTCTGTTGAGTGGTGTTATGTAAGTGTCAGCCCATTTGTTAGCAACCCTGGGCAGGGACAAAGAACAAAAATGTGGCAGAATGTTGAGAGAACAGATTTAAGCTTTTATATTGGGATCAAGGGGACATAGAACTAATGGAAAGACACAGATTTTGCAGACATCCCACTTATCCTTTTCCTAGCCATTTGGAGTAACTTGGTCTTCTTCAGGAAAAATGACAGAAAGCCAGAAGAGTGGTTGCTCTTGTGAAGAGCCTGTCAGCAGAAAGGCTGCTGCGTCTGCACTAAAGTGTCATAGAACAGTGCACAGATAGAGAGAGGTAGCTCTGAAGTCAGCAAACCGCTAACCTTTCCAGGATGAGCAGCCTGAAAACCTAGCTGACCTCTTGGGAGCACAGACGAACCTTGTCATAAGTATGAGCCTTACCACCAACCATATTGATCCTACAGCTTTGCCATCATCAAATAACAGTAGGAACAAGGAGAGAAGCAGTCGATGGACAGTGTTGGCTGCCACAAAAAGAGCATGAGACCCTACAGCGCACCTCCATTAGACCACAGGTAGATGTGAAAATGCTATCTGGAATTCGGATATGGAGTTGGAAATAAGAGTGCAAATTTTGAGTTACTGAGATTATCATTCCCTCTCATGCGTATCTATGGGACAGGATATTTAAAATTCAAAGGCAGTTCATGGTTGCTGAGGCTAACTAGGACATTTCTATATAAAATTATTTGGATCTCATAAAACCTTTGCATAAACATATTGATCATGTTTTCAATTTAATTATTGCAAAATAAACTTGACACAAACTGGGGATTTCAGTTTTTAAAAAGAAAAATCACAGAAGAGTTTTCAGATTTTGAGTAGCTACTAAAACAGCAAGAAACCTTCACGTGTCAGCTCTCAGTCTTCAGTTCACCTGGTTGTCTTCACTCCCCTCAAGACTAGAGCTAGTCTGATTTGGCATTAGAGTACCCAAACAGGTCAGAGAAGGGGTGTCTCTGTCACTGGGCTCTGGGCCACCAAAGTTACATGCACTGCCAGCCTCATACACGCAGGGGGTGCCTCTGGGGACCTGGACTCTTGGCTGGCCCTGCTCCCAAGAGTCCTCGGTTTTCCAGATGCTCCATTCTAACACTGGGAATTGCGGTCCTGCGACTGACCCAGCTCAGCCAGATAGTCACATCTCATGTGTACATAATCAGAGCCAGAATAGCTTGTACATCATAGAGAATGTAAGAATAAAAAGCAGGAAGTGAAGGTAGAGAATCACTGTACACAATATTCTCTAATTGTAAAGTTCTGCTCAAAGAAAAACAATTTTCAAAAGGACAGTATCAGAGGACTATAGATGGACTCTCTTCAAAACTAAAAATATAATCTTAATTATTGAAATCTTCTTAGTTAGGCATCACTCCACCTCCCCAGCAAGCTACTGTTTAACAAGTTTAAATAAAGAAATGAATGATGAACATAATATCATTTGACAGTATTTAAATGTCAGAAAGTAAAATAAATGGGAGTTTATTAAATGTCATTTAATAGGGCATAATTATATGCATACATCAGCAATACTGTTATTAGGACATAGAGTGGAAGAGCCCAATTCCTGGATACAGACTCCAAGAATTTAAATTTTATCTCTGCTTTTAAATTTGAAATTTAAATTTTATGCTCTCAGGGCTCTTTTTTCCTACTTGTAAACTAGAGAAAAAGGCATTAATCTTACAAGATTTGTGATAACTAAAGCACAAGCTTACTTTAGAATCTAAACATGTTTTTTCTGCTGCTAGCCACAAAACAGTACCATCTTCCTCATATTGTCTAATAAGAAAATAAAACAGAGATCCTAAGTTCATTTTTATAAGATATATTTAGGTCATGTACAATGGGAAAAGCTCATGCTTCACATGAGTAGGGTTTACAGGCATGGTATTTGCGACGACTCTTAAGCATGTATTGCTAGCTGATGTCAAGAACAGAAGCAAGTGCTCCTCTCTCACAGAAGCTGATGACAAGCAAGACCTTGAAATCTTCACATGGTGATGGTTACAAACCAGGAAATGGAACACGAAGCAAAATCAGAGAAGCAGATGTTCCAAATCAGAGGCCAGCACAAGACCTCACAGAAAGATAGAATGACTCACAGCTCTGAGCTTCCTAGCACAATGTACAATGGGACTAATTCGACACCTAATCAAATGACATTCCAGGACAGTCAATTAGTTTTCCCATGAGCAGTTCAATAAGTGGAGTGAGGGAAAGTGGAGAGATACAGGAAGATATGAACCCTGGGATTATGAAAGTTTTAGGGGTGAAAAATAAGAAACATTTCTGGACAGCTGCATCCTTCATCTTCGTGTGTGTCTTTTTACTCTCTATGGTGCTCTATATTGAAATGTGAGGTTTTATTCAGAAACTTTGGGTGTTTTCTTCCTCCTTAAAAACATAATTGGTGCTTTAATAGACATATGATATAAATCATTTAATGTCTCACAGATTGTAAGTTGAGGCATGAAGTAACAGCTCTGCCTTAATGATTTTTTCCATAAAAATCTCATAAGCTCTCTACATCCTATGATCATTAAAAAATAATTAAACATTGTGAGTGATTATGCCATGTCAGTGACTATGATAAAGGGCAAATGGACATCAACAAGGGGCCTTCATCCACACCTAAGGCCCAAAGTTAGGCAGTCATGTTATCTTTATTGCATTGATGTCATTTCCATCACATAAATCTACTTTTTCAATAGTGAGTTCATCAGAATCACACAGTTCATGCATGTGGATGTGTAAATCCAATCTCACATCAGAATGAAAGCATACTGAGTGCTTGGGCTTTGCGATGAAGTTGCCCTCCAGGGAAGCCCTTAACTGGCAGG
>PVKA01053019.1:0-11432 GCA_004027165.1 Ctenomys sociabilis
TCTCTCTCTCTCTCTCTCTCTCTCTCTCTCTCTCTCTCTCTCTCTCTCTCTCTCTCTCTCTCTCTCTCTCTCTCTCTCTCTCTCTCTCTCTCTCTCTCTGTGTTCTCTTCACGTTTGGAGACATGGTTTCACATTTATGTGGTTTAGGCTGGCCTTGAATTCACTATGTAACCCAGGATGGCCTCAAACTCACAGTGAATCTGGTGCTTCAGCATTCTGAGTTCTAGGAATATAGGTATGTGCCACCAGGCCAGCTTGGCCACTATTAAGGCTGTGCCAAAACAATCCTTGGACTGACTCAGAAACCACACACTTTTAGTCCCACCATGCTTAATTGTAGAATTGCTTCATGACTCAGTCATACACTGTAGATTCAACCTCTTGTGACAAAACCACATATAAAATTACAAAAAGCTGTGGGGGCACATCTAGACACAAGCATCGCAATAATCAATTCACTTTATGGAAAGTCTATGATTTAGATTGTGATATCCTGAACATCAATCTTATGATTGTTACCAATAATTGGATTTCATTTTGTTGAACCCCAGAGGGAGAGTGTTCTTTATCACATAGGAGATGTGAAATGCACTGGCACTAGAGGGTGAAGGAATGTGGAAGGCTCCAAAGAAGTCCTCACAAGACAAAATAATCGGGCCCTTGTGCAATCTTCTTATGGTTTGGGCTGTGTGAGTCTCAAGCTGAAAAACAGAATGTGGTGAGAGGCTGTAGGGAAAAAGGAACCCTTCTTCAATGCTGGTGGGAATGTGGAGTGGTGCAAGTGTTAGGGAAATCGGTGTGGAGACTCCTTTAAAACTACTACTGGAAATCCCATTCAAACCAGCTATGCCCTTACTGGGAATTTTCCCAGAGGAACTGAAAACATCATATCATAGTGATATATGTGTACCTAAGTTTAGAGCAGCACAATTTGCAACAGCCAAACCTTGGAAACAACCAAGATGCCCGTTACCCGGGGAATGCATGAAAAAGATGTGGTATTTTTATACAACGGAGTATTACTCAGCTGGAGAGGATGATAAACTCAAAGCCTTCATATTTAAGTGGATGCCACTTGAAGATATACTCGTAAGTCAAATAAACCAGACCCACACGCATAAATATCATCTAGTCTCCCTAGTATAATAAGAAATAAAAATAGAAAGTTATAATACAATTCAAAGGAAAGTGGGAACTTGAGGATTAGAGAATGAAGAGAGAAAAGGAGAAAAGCTAGGAAACACGACAGGGGCAAAGCCATACGTTTATGTGCAAAAGATGGTTAATTCAGTGATGTGAGAATCTTCAGCAGGTTTTTGAAGCTAGGAGTTAATTGGGAAGATTCTCACCCTGACTAACTATATATATGCTGATACCCTTGAACTAAGGAACAGTACGGGAGATAGAAATATGTACTGGCAGGATCATGCTGGGAATGCCTGTAATTGTGGTCTTCGAAATAGATAATGCTTATCATGACATACCAATTACTGCCATACTGTATCTTAAGTGAATTATTTTAAAAAAGAGTAATAAAATAAAATAAGAGACAAGAAAAAGAAATGTTATATGATTGTTCTGCTACAATGATGTATATGGTTAGATTTCCAAACTGTTTTCTTTGAATTTTATTTTTATTTTTTTCTGATTTCTCTCCTTCTCATTTTTATTTTTATTTATTTATTATTTTCTTTAATTGGAAAACAAATAGCAATGAGAGTTTCAACACAAATTAATAGGACAGATTCGATAAATTAATACATTGCAAGCTGTATTCGTAATGTTTTGGTATCGTCCAAGGTGCATACATGATATTATACTTACAGACATTATTATAGCAAATGTCTCTAATCAGTGAATGAAGAGAGTGTAGCTATATACTTATTTTATTTTGTACAGCTGAATTATATCACAGATTCAATAATATTTTCTATCTTGTTATCTTCCTAGTGGTTGTCCACAGTACTAGAAGCTGACATAATATTTATCCAACCACTATTAGTGGAAATCTTGCTTCTCATAGAATTATGCAGAAGCACGGCATACTTATCCTAAGTGTACTGTTTATACACACATATCATGATTCTTCCTTTGTATACCCTTTTTTTTTTTTTGGTCTAGACCTGTCACAGATGAGCACTCCATTCTCATTAAACCAAATTAAGTGCCTGAACTTGATGACACAATCCAACACAATCCAGCATTCCACAATAATAGTGAGTTATCTGAAGAAGTTGTTGACTGCAGCCATTTACAACTCAACTTATTATTATGGCCCTGTGTTATATACCTCATTTTTATACTTACCTGCTGGATGATAAAGACTGAGATAGATCAAGCCCTATATACCAAAAGAAGGGGGCTGGGGATATGGCTCAGTGGAATAAGCGCTTCCTTGGCAAGTGTAAGGGTCTGAGTTCAATCCCTGGTTCCGCCAAAAAAAAAAAAAAGTTCTCATATACCAAAAGATGTAGCTTTTGTTTCTGTTGAGGTCAGTGAAGTCCCCTCAGGGTTTATCTTGTAATCCTGTACCTTATTCTGTAGATCCTTTGTCTGTGTCATCCATGTGGATGAGTCACTGCCAATGCTTGACCAGTTAGATTTCCAAACTTTTGTAAAAAATATGTAATTGTTTATTCCTATTTTAAATTTTTTATTTCTTTAATATTTTTTTCATATTCTTGGGGACTTAACGGTTCACATATCAATAACTGATGGAGCCTGGCATCCTGGCAGCAGGGCGGGGCAGCTTTTGCTGGCTCTTGGACAAAAGGACGAGGGTGTGGTAGGCCCAGGGGAGGAGGCGGGGGCGCGGGGCTTCCACCTGCCTCCCTGCGACCCGCCCCGGTCACAGTTCTGGCCTCTGAGCGCCGTGTCCCTGTGTCCGCAGGCAACTGTGAGAGGAGTCGGCACCTGTGCCCCCCCCATGCCGTGGTGAGGTGAGACAGGCAGGAGGGACGCCAGTGCGAGAATGGCTGTGACTTTGTAGAAAGCGCCTCAGCTGGGTTGGATCTTGGTGAAAGCCCTGCTGAGATTCCTTTTCATGGTCGCCAACAACCTGGTTGCCATTCAATCCTACATCTGCTATTTGATTCTGCTGCAGCCCCTTCGTGTGCTGAACAGTCAGTGGTTCTGGTGTATCGAAGGAATCATGTACAAATGGCTCTGGGGAATGGAGGCTTCCTGGGGATGGCATGCAGGATACACCATGGTGGAATGGGGGAAGGCATGAAATCAAGTTTGAAAGTTGGAGCCATGATGTTGGTGAACCATCAGTCCATGGGAGATGTGTGCACGCTGACGATGTGCCTGCCAGACAAGCCAATGGTTGTTGCTCAAATGATGTGGTTGATGGATCACATTTTTAAGTATAAAAACTTCGGAATTGTTCCTCTAATTCATGGAGACTTCTTTAGAGGGCAGGGAAAATCTCATCGTGACCAACAGCTGGTCCTTCTCAAAAAGCACCTAGAAAATAATTATAGAAGAAGAGGTAGAAAATGGACCATTTTATTTCTGGAAGGGGGCTTCCTCAGGAAGAGGAGAGAAACAAGTTGAGCATTTGCCAAGAAAAATAACTTGCCATTTCTTACACATGCCACGGGTTGGGGCGACACAAACTATTTTGAGTGCACTTGTAGCACGTCAGGAAAATGGAAGTCCAGCAGGAAGAGATGCTAAAGAGCTAGAGAGCAAATCAAAAGGCCTCCAGTGGATAATACATAGAACCATAACTTATCCCAAAGGTGAGCTTTTAGATATTCAAACCTGGATCCTTGGATACAGGAAACCAACGGTCACACATATACATGTGTGACAAAACAAATTACGTAAGATGAGTGTGGCGGTATGCAACTTTATTCCCAGCGTTCACAGAAGAGGATTGTTGGGAGTTTAAGATCATCCTGGGCTACAAAGTGAGCTCAAGGCCAGCATGAAATGAACAGCGAGAACTTGTGTTAAAACAACAGCAACAAAAGAAATTGTTTTAAGCCAGTCAGATTTGCAAAAATTGAATGATAACTGACATATGTAGGAGAAGCATAGACTTTATTATGATTTAGCAGGTTCATATCTTAATTTTTTGTTTGTTTGTTTTTAGGGAAAGATCTACAGGGTGTTCAGGGTCTCACTACTACATTGGATTCATAGTGATCTGCCTGTTTGCAGCCTCCCAAGAGCTGGGATTACAGGTGTGCACAACCACACCCAGTCTTAATCACTGTCTCATCTTGCTCCAGAGGCTAGGCCAGCACTGGCAGGTCTCCCAACCCGCCCCTGAGCCTGCTTGCAGGCACTTTAATCCAAGGAGGTATTTGGCCAGCCCTCTGTATCTTTTTTTTTCTTTTGCATTTTAACTTGAAGAGTGAAAAATAGAAGCAAAAACAAATAGAAAAAATGACATAAACAAGGTAACGTATAAAACAACTTTTCAAAATGGATAGCTCATATATATATATATATATATATATAACAGTCTAGCACAGATCAGCAGTCCACAGTGGAAGTAGATTGTCCACAGAGGTTGTTGGATTGAGTCATTCACAGCTTTGTATATTAATATGAATTTACTTTGTGTGCCTCCATTTATGTGCTTTTCTGCTGGATGGTTAACACTGAGGTGGTGCAGGACCTATATAACAAGAAATGTAACTTTTGTATCAGATAAGGTTGCTCAGGTACTCTTGGGGTTTGTCCTGTGACTCTGTGCCTCGATTTGTACATCCTTTTTCAGTGTCGGACATGTGGATGAGTTACGACCATTGCTTGACCAATTTGCTCTCTGTGGAAGATTGAGGGGTGGGTTCTCTCCATGTGACTCTTCTTAGGCACACTATGCATCATCGATCGCATTCCTCTGTGGCCCCATAGTCTCCATGGTAAGAGGATTTGGGGCACGGCTGAGTTACATGATGTTGCAGTGCAGGTTCTCCTGTGTCCTGGGTCTTCGCTGACCTTGAGGGGCTGGGGCCAAGATGTTGGCTGAAATTGCAGCCTTTCTTTTTCTCCAAGTTTTGATCTGAAGACTTGGGTTGTTGGCCCTCCAGAAGAGAAGCTTATTAATTACCTTGCAACATATGCAGTTCTGTTTATCCACAGTATTTGTCTAAATATCAGACATCATAGACATAACATGGAGCATGTATTTTCCATCAAGTATTGAGATACTAAACTCTAAGTCTGTACAGAATATGAAGAAGAAAAAAATAAAAAATTAGGAATGAACACTTTCATATATTTACATAGATATTTAGAAATCCATCCATATACAGCATAGTAGCATTGTAGCATGGCTGTCTTGTGACATTTTTGTCTTATTTTTCATTTATTACCCTTTAAAAAAGGGCAGTATAAGAATAGTTGGTATGTCATGACAAGGCATTTGAAGCGTGACCCTTCTATTACACTTTGTTAAATTCAGTGCAGTTCCTTGGTTCACATGTATGAACATATATAATTAGTTGAGGTGAGAATCCTACCACTTAACTGCTAGTTTCAAAAATCTCCTGATATTTCTCAGGATCATGGTCTTTGACAGGGGCAAGACCATTCATTTATACACACTAGATGGGTAAGACAAGGCCTCTTTATCTTAATTTAGAGAATATTAAAATTATATCTCCATAGTGAAACTGATTTTCAAACGGGTGAGGGAAAATTTTGTTTATGAGAACAAAACCCTAAAAGGCAGTATGCAGCCAGGTGCGGTGGCACATGCCTGCAATCTCAACACTCAGGAGGCTGAGGCAGGAGAATTTTTGGGAGTTCGGGAACAGCCTGGGCTACAAAGTGAGCTCAAGGATATTGTGTAGTGAGTCTTAAAGGGCCAAAAATAAGTGTAAAAATTTGGTAATTATTTCACTAAACATTTATATTTATGATTAATATATAACTTTGGTTTTGTCCTTTGCTTTTACCTTATTCTACAAAACAACAAAATTTTAAGATGACAATAAAAGATGTAGTGCATATAATTTCAGAATGGTTCTCTCCAATAACTCTTTTTTTTTAAATTCCTTTATTTATTACAGTGTCTCGCTACACATCACGGATTCTTTTTTCGCGGGGGCGGGTGTGAGCTCAGCCGGCCCTGCGGGGAGGGGCTGGCATGGCATGTGGTGCTGGGGCTCGAACCGCGGTCCCTGGGAGGCGCTCTAGACCGCTGAGCTATCTTGCCAGCCCTCCAATAACTCTTTTTTCACAGATAATTTCCTGTAAATACAACCTATAAATGAAACCATATCCCCTTAGTACCTCAATAATTAACTAATGTGGTCAATATTGTTTTCTGTGTTATTCCTGATACCCTAATGGATTGATTCTCTTGAAGCATTTTTCATTTCATTTATGAAAATTTCATGGTGTATTCTCTAAAATGAAAAATTATAAAAATATTTGGAAAGAGGTACTATGTTCATAGAAGGAAAGACCGAAAATTACAAAGATAATATTTCTTCCAAATAAATCTATAAATTTAATGTAATTCCAGTCAGAATTCAGAAGGTTTTCAGGAAACTTGACAAAATGGTTCTAAAATTTACTGGAGAGTAAAGATAAATGAAAAGCTAAAATAGTATTGAAAATGAGCAAAACAAAGAAATTCTTCCTACTAGATATCAAAACTTAGTGTAATTAAATTATTTTAATATAAGGGCAGGCCTAAGTCAGTGTAAAGATTCGAAAGTCTGGATTTATTTACTAACTCATATATGATTGAATGGGCATCAAACATAAGTAGAGGAAGGAACTATTCAGTTAACAGCTGTGGAACCACTAATTCATAATATGGGTGAAAATGAAATTAAAGTTATAATTAAGTTTTAGGTGAATACTGTAATGCTTAAGCATAACTGTCACTGATGGTCACTGTTCATCTTTTAGTTACCTGAGAAATGAGGGGACTGCTTAGGCCATTTTGCCCAACCTTTTTTATCGAAGATACTGTCAAAAATTGAAAAAATATTTATCTGAAATATGTACATGTGGTGAGAAAGAATATTGTTAAGTTAGATATAAGAAAATTAACCGTTACACATGTGTGTCTGGTTTATTTCACTTATGAGTATATGTTCAAGTGGCATCCACTTCAGTATAAATGCTTCATACGTATCATTCTTAATAGCTGAGTAATACTCCATTATATAGAAATACCACATCTTTTTCAACCATTCCTCATGTGATGGACATCTCAGTTGTTTCCAAGATTTTGCTATAACACATTGGGCTGCTATAAACATAGGTACACATATATCACTATGATACAATGTTTTCAGTTCCTTTGGAAAATTTCCAAGAAGGGGGATAGCTGGCTTGAATGGGATTTCTAGCCCTACTCTTTTGAGGAGTCTTCACACTGACCTCCACAATGGTTGTACCAGTCCACATTCACACCAGCAGTGGAGAAGCGTTCCCTTTTCCCCACAGCCTCTCCAACATTTGTTGTTGGTTGATTTCCTTATGATAGCCATTCTTTCTGGAGTGAGATGGTATCTCAGTGTTGTTATTTGCATTTCAAGAATGGCTAGCGATGTGGAGCATTTTTTCATATATTTATTCGCTTCTTTAATTTTGTCCTCTAAGAAGTGTGTATTCATCTCAGATGCCCATTTCTGAGTTGGGTCTTTAAATTTGAGGGCCCCGTTATATCTTAGTTCTTTATGTATTCTAGACAGTAGTCCTCTGTCTGATTGTTTACTAGTTAGGATTTTTTCAAAGTTTGTGGGTTGTCTTTTTACTCTGTTGACAATTTCTTTTGACATGCAGAAGCTCCTTAAGAAGAGTTGATCCCAGTTGTTGATTCTTTCAAGAGCTTCCCGTGCGAATATATATTTGTTCATGAACTCTTTACCTACCCCTATGTCTTTAAGAGTTCCTCCAACTTTCTCTTCTAAGAGATTGAGTGTTTCTGTTTTAATGTTTAGATCTTTAATCCACTTTGACTTTAACTTAGTGCATGGTGATAGAGCTGGGTCAAGTTTTATTTATCGGCATGTAGAAAAGCGAAAAGCAGAAATACAAAAGGAAACGTACAACAAGTAAAATCAATTGAGTCAGATAAGGCAAAGTGAATTGCATATGCTGCAGGATACTAATCAGCTTTCTTCTGGATGGTTAACAACCTAAGATCACAAGTCAGAGTTGGAGAAATAGAAGAGCCACAAGGCCAGCCAACATTTTGGCCCTAGTCTTTCAAGGTCAGCGAAGACTCAGGACATAGGAGAACCTGTACTGCAATATCATGAGACTCAGGTGAGCTCCAAATTTTCTGAGCAAGTAGATTGTAGAGCTACAGAGGAAAGAGATTGAAGTTCTAAAGTGTGCCTGGGGAGAGTCACATGAAGAGAAAACTTTCTCTCAAGCTCTCACAGAGAGCAATCTAGTCAAGCATTGGCCGTGACTCATCCACATGGATGACACAGGCAAAGGAACTACAGAATAATGTGCAGGACTACAACATAGTCCTGAGAGGACTTCACTGACCACATAGGAAATATAAAGTTCATGTGTTGGTATATAAGTCTTGATCTATCTAGCTCTTAACCATCCAGCAGAAAAGTATAAAAATGAAGTATACATCGCGGGGCCATAATATTAAGCTGAACTGTAAATTACTATGGTTGACAATTTCTTTGAATAACTCCCTATGGTTGTAGAATGCTGACTCTGTTGGATTGTGGTGTCGAGTTCAAGCACCTACGTTAGTTGAAGGACAATGGAGTGCCCACCTTTGACAGATGTAGACAAAGGAAGTGGTGTAGAAAGAAAAAATCATGATGTGTGTGTATAGAGAGCACAGTTGGGATAGATAACGCTGTGCTTCTACATAATTCTATGAGAGGCAAGATCTGCACTAATGGTGGTTGGACAGGATATTATGTTGGCTTCTAGTACTACGGTCATCCACTAGGAATATAATTATTGAATTTTTGATATAATTCAGGTATAAAATAATAAGATAAGTAAGCAGCTACACTCTTAATTCACTGATAAGAGATATCTGCTAAAATAATATCTGTAAATATAATATCATGTATGCACCTTGTACAATACCAAAACATTATGAAAACAGTTTGCAATGTATTAATTTATCGAATCTGTATTGTTAGGGTGTCTTGAAACTGTCTGTTGACATTTGTAGTTCAATAAAATAAAATAAAATAAAATAAAAAATATAAGAAAATTAACATTTGTGGAATCACAGTTTAGCATATATGAATTTCTTTTATTACTTGTATAACTTTTAACCTGAAATGATTTCAGAATAACAGTTTTGCAAAAATCCTTTAGACGTACAAAAAGTGTAGCAGTAATTCTCTTAACCACGTTCGCCAGTGTTACGTTTGCTTTCTGGATAAGTCACATCTGTTTAGCCAGCAAGCACTTGTTAAGCATCTTAGCAGCATGTTCAGGGGATATAAAACAAGTATACTGAGTGAATCCCAGTTCTGAGCAGTGGCATCTTGTTATTAATATGCTCAGGTGGCTCCTAGTTTGTTACATCTTTGTCTGTTGCAAAGAGCAGGGTGCAAGGGCTCTACCCAGGGTTACCACGGACTGGAGGAAACAGCATCCTTGGTACTGTTGGGCATCACCGCAGATGTGAGGCTCAAAATAATTTCCTACAGTAATACGATCATCTCCTGTAATAAGAGTTTGCTGCCTGTAGAGTGTTTGGTAATGTCTGCCTTGGTTTATCTGCTATATTAAAGGACTTAAACGTTAGAAAAAATAATTGAGAGCCCCTGAGACCAGCCAGAGACAGCGCGGCCGACTCCGCCATCCTGCTTCATCCCGCCCGCCCCCACCCAGCCCCAGAGACCGGCCAGAGACAGCGCGGCCCACTCCGCCATCCTGCTCCATCCCGCCTATCACCGCCCAGCCCCTGGGACCGGCTAGAGACAGCACGGCCGACTCCGCCATCCTGCTCCATCCCGTCCACGCCTGCCCAGCCCCAGAGACCAGCCTGAGACAGTGGCTGACTCCAGCGGCCTCCTGGTTCCCGTGCCAAGCTCGCCCAGCGAGAGCGAATTCACAGGACTCACCAGGCTTCCCAGAGCAGTGAGAGTGTGGTGAGTCTGAGGGAGAGCCTTTGGCTTCTTCCCACGCATGCTACGCGGATCCCTGTCCCCAACCCCTCCTAGCCAGTGACTGCCCTGAAACCTCAGGTCCCACTCACCAACACTTCCCTGGATCCCCTGACCTAAAGCCCACTGATTGAGTGGGAATTTCCCCAATTCTCTGGGCATCAAAGGTCAGTGAGTGTAGAACCTCAGGCCCGTCGTGCCTGAGATACATTTCCCAGAGATTAAGCTGCCCGTCACCTCCCGTGGCCCGGTGACAGCTCCAGGCACACTGTGCCAGAGAAACATTTCCAGGTGATTACTGGTCCCACCCCAGAGCCCCAGACCCAGTGCAGGTCGGCCTGGAGTGAGAACTCCAAGCCTGCCACACCAGAGGGACACTTCTCAGCAATCCACGGTCCCATGCTATGGACTGAAACCTGGCCTGTGAGTTAGGGCTCCAGGCCCACTGCACCAGAGGGACCTTTCCCAGCCTTCTTGGGTTACGGCCTGTAGACCCAGACCCAGCACAAACTGGCTAGCTCAGTACAGCCTACTCAGTGAATAAGATCATCCACTATCCTTTTGTGAGCCCAAAAAACACACCAAAGCCCAGGCCCACCCACCTGGGGAACGACCTGCCTGACACAGGAGGGCTGACCCCGGGAACCAACATAGGGGAACCAAAGGAGCTGCAGCAAAAAAGGAACTGAACACAATAACTAGACCCAGGATAGGCATACCTGGAAAATCTCAAACTTAATAGACTGGCACCCGAATCTCATAACAAGCTAAGGTTATAGCTGCACCAAAGCTCTACACCAAAGGTCAAAGATCAGTGCTATACAAAATGACAAAGAGAAGGGGAAAAATGCAATCCCAGAACTCGAGTCCATCAGGAAGGGCAGAGAACACTAGCTCAGCTGCAATGAATGAACTAACAGATACAGCAGCAAAGGAACAACAGCAGAAAGCTATAGAGGAAATAAAACGAGAAGAAATTCCCCAAATTAAAAAAGAAATATGTGAATATGTAGTATCTGAAATAAAGAATGAATTCCAGAAACTTTGGGTGGAAAATCTATGCTCACCCAGAACAAGTGCAGAGAGCACTATTCCAGCTGATATATATGAATTAACAGCATCTGAAGCAAAGAAACAACAGCAGAAACATCATGAGGAACTCAAAGCAGAAATAAGTTCTGAAATCAAAAAAGAACTTTTTGAAGTCATACGATCTGAAATACCGAAACAAGTCCAGAAATATACAGAGGAAATCCAACTTGGAAGAAACACAGCAGAAAAAGAATTAATAACTACCTTTAAAGAAGACATGGATAAAAAAATTGAGGAGATCAGAAATATGATGGA
>PVKA01053020.1:0-11431 GCA_004027165.1 Ctenomys sociabilis
AGCCGACATTCCACTGCCCACATCCCTGGATCTCTTTTTCTCAATCAAGGTCTGCATGGGTCTCTTTTTCTGGGGTGATGGGGTATGGTTTTTCCAGTTAGGTAGAAGGAAGTGAGCTAGTCTTCTGAACCACCGACCCCTAATGTCTTTAACCCTGCCAGATCTCAGGTACCATCTGGATAAGGCCAGGGTTACTCCACTGCTACTAAACCCTCAAACTGCATCTCGGCTCAAGACCCCCTAGCTGAAAGCTTCCCCAGGCTAAGCAGGTGCTACGACTGCAAGAATGGATGTGACAGCCTTACTGGCACCTCCAAGTGGGCAGGGACCTGGTTTCTGCAACTCATTCTTCAGCAGGTGGCCTTGGGAAAATGCACTCTGAGCCTCAGTTTTCTCATCTGTAAAATGGGAACAGTGACTCCCTTCACAGTATAGTTGCATTAGTGAGAGGATTTGCCAAGTGCCTAGCATGGGGCACAGCCTCAGAAAGGCTGGCTCCTCTGAGAGAGGGGGACTGGTTTTTGTTCCATAAATCCCGGGATCCCCAGCTTCCGAGCTCTATTCCCCTCTCTGGCCAGACTGTCTTGGACTCCTCCGGGGGCAGGGAGCTGAGAAGTGGGAGCAGCCTAAGGCCCGACAGCAAGGAAGGCCTTCACAGTCCTGCCCATAAAAGGCTTTTCCCGGCCGGCTCCCGCCTCCTCACCAGGCAGCTCCATCTCCAAAGCACGCTGAGAATGTCTCCGGCACCCCGGCGGTCTGCTCCAACTTGGTGTCTTTCCCCAAATATGGAGCCTGTGCGCAGTCCTGGGGGGGCTGGCGTGGGGGGTCGGGCCGGCTCCTCCTTCAGCGAGCGGGCCGAGGGGCGAGCGGGCGGGGGAGGCTGACATCATCGCGGCGGCGGCGTCCCTTTAAACCCCTCACCCAGCCAGCGCCCCGAGTCCTGCCCACCGGCTGGGAAGCTAGACCGCACTCTCTCGAGGCCCGAGGAACCCGTGAGTGCCTGGGGGCCGCTGGGCCGAGCTCAGGGTGGAGGAAGGAAGGCTCTGTGCCCTGCGGGGAGCCCTCCCTCTGGGGCTCGGGATGCCTCCTCTTCTCCAGAAGTCTCCAGAAGTCTCCGTGGTGGCTGAGCAGTGGGATGGGGGCCCAGTCTTCAGTCTCACACCAAACGGCCGGGGGCTCATTGAAACTGGCAGGGTGATGCCTATTTGTAGGCTGGTGCCGAGGAATGCAGGGGGAGCACTGGGGACCAGGGGAGGCGTTCCGGTTCGGCCACAGGACCCCCACCAGTTCTGGGAGCCACGGGTGCGCGGGGCAGGGACTGCAAGTGCTCGGAGGAAAGAACCGCGGGCGCTGCACATGCCGCTCATGGTTCTGCCTCACTCTGCGGCCCCTGCCCCACGGAGCTCTGGGATCTAGGACTGGCTGGTGGCAGACTGCAGGGGAAGAGTGGTTTACGTTAGGGGCTACTGTTCGAAGGCTCCGGGCGTGGCTGCCTCTTGTTCCTGTGAGCTGCTTGTGGTGCTGAGAAACTCTTGGTGATGCTTGTTCAGCTGAGAAACTCTTGGTGCTGCTTGTTCAGGGTGTCTACCTGCTCCCCTCTCCGTGCCACCCTCCATCATGGGAGGTCTGCCAGGGGCCACCAGGAAGGAGGACATGCCAAGACTCCCACAGTTCTCCTGTGCCTCTGTCCCCTGAGCCTCTGTCTTAAAATGTTCCTGGTGGGCTGCCCTGCCACCGACACCCTCCCTTCCTCTCTCCCCAGCGGCTCTCTCCCCAGGTGGAGCCAGTGTCTATTGGAAGGCATTTTTTTTTTTTTTTTTTTTAATGTACTTGGTACAGGATCTCACTATGCAGCTCAGATTCATAGTGATCCTCCTGTTTTCAGCCTCCCCAGGCTGGAATTGCGGGCGTGCACCACCAAGCCTGGTTTAGGTGGCTGGCTTAGTGAGCCTGGGGTGGGGCCAGCATAGTATGTGGTGCCAGGGATCCAATCCAGGTCCTTAAGCATGCCAGATAGCCGCTTAGACCGCTGAGCTATTTCTGTGGCCCTCGAAGGCTTTCTTGGGCCTCTTCACCAGATGGGGAAGGTGGAGGAGGGCTGGGCACGTTTCATTGCTCTTTCTCGCTCTGACCAAAGTCCAAACATTATCTCTACAAAGAAGGCTCTAGGGTTCTACTCTTGTCACTGTGAGCCTTAACCTTTTGACTCCTACTGCCTGTCCTTCCCCTCTTGAAAAGAAAGCTGTGGGCTGGGAACACACTCCTTCCATGGTTCCTCTTGTGTCCAGCAGGTGGCATGGGAGGGGAAGGCAAACGAGAGGGTGGGTGGGGCAGAGGACCACATGACCCCCAAGGGTGTGCCTAGCTGAGATGTTGGGACAAAGGCTGAGACAGGCTGGTGGAGGCCAGAAGGGTAGGTTGAAGATGTTTGTTCCCTTTGTGCCTTTGTGAGTCAGGGTCTTGCTAAACTATCCTGGTTGAGCTTGAGTTTATAACTTTCCTGCCTCAGTTTCCCAGAGTGATGGGATTATGGCATGTACTTACACATCCAGCTTTACTGTGGTCTTTGACCACAGTTCTTGGCCCAGAAGTCCTTGGGTGGAAAGGGAGAGGGTGAGACATAAGACAGAGTAAAGATGCAAGGGTTCTGCAGCATCACCACTGGGACATGGAGGACCTTGCCCTCAGTGGTGGTCCATCCTCCCACCCCCTCACTTCCAACAGACAGACACAGACTCAGAGAGCAGTGAGGTGGCCAAGGGCTGACATCGGGGTAAGGCCCTCTCAAGTTCTCTCTCCACCTGGCCTTCAGGACTGATTCCAAAGTGGGTGGGGCCTGGAGGGGGATGCTGCTCACCCATATGACCTGCCTGCCCAAAGGCTGTCTGGCTCTCTGGCACCTCCAGGCGACTGGAATTTAGAGGAGCATTGCTGAAGGCCAGGCACTGTGTGAGGTGTTCCCCAGATACTGTCATTTTATTTATTTTTTTAATTTTTACTGTACTTCTTGTCTTTGAGACAGGGTCTTGCTATGGACTTCAGGCTGGCCTTGAGCTCATTTTGTAGCCCAGGCTGGCCTCAAACTCCCAACGACCCTCCTGCCTTGTCTCCAGAGTGTTGGGATTACAGGTGTTTGCCACCACACCTCATCAGTCAACCCTGTCATTTTAGATCCCATTATCACACTGCACAGATAGGAAACTTGGGCTGGGAAAGGCTGTCCCGCCAAGGGGAGGATGTAGGAGTTTGGCATCTGGCTGGGACTGGAGTGATATTATGAGATTTGCTCTGCTGGCACTGGGGTGCTGATGGGAGAGGTCTCCGCCTTCCCAAGGGGGAGCTGGGTGCATGCCCACTGCCTCCATTCCCAACCTGTTCTGTCCTTTCCCACCTCTGACCTCTTTGAGGCCTCCTTTAATTCCCCATTGGAAGGCTATCCAGAAAAACCCTGGGCAGAAATGAGCCCTCCCAAGGCAACTCCTGTGGGCAGGCCAGGCTCCTCTTGCCTGTGTCTGTCTGGCAGCCCACAGCCTGCCTGCCTCTCTTCAAGGGCTCTCCTGCACAGTGCCAGCCTGGGCCTAGGAGGCCATGGTGCCCTGGCTGGCTTCCCATGCTCTGGCTGCTGGGTTCTTGGCTCTGTAATATCCCTGGAGGACTCTGACTTTTGATTCCTCAAACTACTGCAGCAGGAGAACCTGAGCATGGGGGAGGGTTGGGGAGGGAGCAGTCCTCTCCCTGCTGGGTCCCCTGAGGAATTGCAGTGGCTTTGCCAAGGATGCTTGGCTTTGGTGGCTTCCTAGGTCTTGCCAGGTGCAGGTAAGCTTGAACCCCTTCAGTTGCAGGCCAGAGGCTGGGTGGGCCTGTCGGAGCTGAATTTGTATTGCCAGCTTCTGGGCTAGAAGCTAAAGTAAGTTAGAGGCACCTTGTTGGTTAAGATGGAGGCAGTAAGTGACTGACTTCATACCTAGCTGAACAAAGGCGCTCGCTGGCTCGGTCTTGGTGAATGATCTGACAGCCCGCTTACTTTTTTTTTTTTTTTTTTCTGTCTGGCTCTTTAGATGAGGAGTTATGGAGCCCTGCTCTAGAAGTTCAATCATCTGAGCTTCTCTTTCATGCTGTGCAAGTTCAGAGAAACCTCTGGCCTGGGTGGGAAGTGCTGCAATCCTCGCCTGGAATGGCTGGGAGCCCTGCGTGGTGCTAGGCCTACTTTGCACAAGTGACAGTGGAGCTGTTCCCTGACCTTGTGACTCTCTCTCTTCCACACCCTGTCCTGCATTAGCTCTGCCCTATCATGGCCAACAAAGGTCCCTCCTATGGCATGAGCCGTGAAGTGCAGTCCAAGATTGAGAAGAAGTATGACGAGGAGTTGGAGGAACGGCTGGTTGAATGGATCGTAATGCAGTGTGGCTCCGATGTGGGCCGCCCGGATCGTGGGCGCCTGGGCTTCCAAGTCTGGCTGAAGAACGGTGTGGTGAGTGGCACTCTGGGACAAGGGCAGGGCCAGACCATCCTGCACTGAGAGGCAGGGCCCTAGATTGAGTGAATGCCAAACTGCATCCTCTGCCTGGCAGATTCTGAGCAAGCTGGTGAACAGCCTGTATCCTGAGGGCTCCAAGCCAGTGAAGGTACCTGAGAACCCACCCTCCATGGTCTTCAAGCAGATGGAGCAGGTGGCTCAGTTCCTGAAAGCAGCTGAGGGCTATGGAGTCACCAAGACGGACATGTTTCAGACGGTTGACCTCTTTGAAGGTAGAGAAATAAGAGTCTGGGGACAGCAGCGAGCAGGTGGAGAACAGGATTCTGGGTCAGGGGAGGGGATGAGCAAAACATCCCTCAACCAGGGCCTGCTGGTCTATGCAGAGCAGACTGTGACATAGGGCCACCACACTGCTCTCAAGGACTTTCTCAGGGACCCACTGAAGCTGCCCATGGGACAATGCTCACTGTTGCTGGAGCAGCCCTGGGTTGGAATACCACCTACTCAGTCCTGAAGCTCATGCCCTGGCTGCTCTCTCTTCTTCTAGGCAAAGACCTGGCAGCGGTACAGAGGACCCTGATGGCTTTGGGGAGCTTGGCAGTGACCAAGAATGATGGGCATTACCGTGGTGACCCCAACTGGTTTATGAAGTGCGTGGGCATGAGGGATTCTCAGCCCTTGGCATGGCTCTGTGCAATGGGGTGGCTTGGGCTGGTCCGCTTCTGGGAATGCTCAGGGGAAGCAGAGAGCCAGGAAGGTGAGGGATGAGGCGACAGCCACTCATGGGCTCTTAGCTTTGGCAGTGCTGGGCAGGGAACCCAGGGCCACACAAGCTCTGCAGTGTCCTCCCTGAGCCCTAAGCCCAGCCTCATTCATGCTTTTTGGGTCTTTCCTCACCACTCTTCTATGCTCAGCAAAAGAAGGGAATGGGATTGGACTAGAGAGCAAGAGGGATCACAAAACAGGTGGAAAATATCAGCAAGTTCTAACCCACCTTCACCCTGGTTCCTCCTCTTTTTAGGAAAGCCCAGGAGCACAAGAGAGAATTCACAGAGAGCCAACTACAGGAGGGAAAGCATGTCATTGGTCTTCAGATGGGCAGCAACAGAGGCGCCTCCCAGGCTGGCATGACGGGCTATGGGCGACCTCGGCAGATCATCAGCTAGGGGGCAAGGCCAGGCCTGAGCCCCTGCTTCCGCAGCTCCCAGCTCCCGGGCTGCCAGTCCTGCTTAGCCGGCCCCACCCACACTGTGTAGTTCCTTAGCCCTGGCCAAGCTTCCAGACTGTCACTGGGCAAAGGTGACTGCACACGGGCAGCTCCCTGCAGCCGCAGCCCAACTTCCCCAAGCACCACTGCCCTGCTCCTCCTTCCAGCCGCACCCCTCCACTACCTGCTCCCCCACCCTGGGGCTAAGCTGGGGGCAGATGGGCTGGCACTGGGTGTGGAGCAAGCCCATCATATTCCCTTGGCAGTAAAAGCCCAACAAAGGTGACCCAGCTCAGCCTCCCCCATCTTTTCCTGAAAGATTTTTGGGGCTGAAATTGAAAAAGGAAAAAATATATATATACATTTTCTCAGGCCTGGCTGGCAGAGTGTGATGATTTTCCATAGTCACAACTGCTTCCTGAGCAGGAAGCAGGTGCTATCTTGGACTCAGATGTGTTCTTGATTGCTGTCCCGCCTCCCCCAGTGGTCAGAAGAACAGGCCTGGAGAGATTAGTGAATCTCAAGGGGAGAGGGGACAACCTGGCCACTCCTTAGCTGTAGGGGCAGGAGGCAGCGGGATGGGGAGTGGTAGCATCATCTGGAAGGTCTTTATTTTGGAAAAGCTGTGCAGAAAAAAATTTAACAAAACGTTGCTGTGAAAAGAGAAAATCAAATTTTAAGCATTAAAAAAATTCCAATTAATCCATTAGCTCAGATGAAGAGAGGAGGCCGAGAAGGGGAGGAACATCCAGGTGGGCCTCCGGGGAAGGGTGTTTCCCTGAGCACTTCGCAGAGGAAAACAGGGTGCTCCAGAGGGAAGGGCGGTGAGCTGCTTCCGCTTGTCCTACAGCACTCACCTCGCACCTGCTCTGTCCTGCCGCAGATTTCCCTAGGGAAGCAGTGTGGCCCAAGGAGCTGTGGCCCTCCTCACTATGCCAGGACCCTTGTGCCAACCCTCCAGTAGGAGGGGCAGGAGCGATGGTGCAGGGCATGTCCAAGGCTGGCACTGCTGGGGAGTGCCAGGGAAAAGGCTAGGAAAGCGCTGCTTTAGGGCAGATCTGCCTGGGAGTCTTCCTGTGGCTCTCCCACAACACTGGTGGCCACTACAGGCACCTCAACCCACAGGGGTAGCCACCCCTGTAACTGTCATCACTGGCTTGCCCTCAAGAAGTGGTTCTGGCAGTTTGACCAATAGGAGTGCCAATCCCTTGGCAAGGGCTTCTTCTTGAAAGCATCCAGTCAGTTGGAGGAGGATCTTGTTCTCTCTCCAGACTGTCCCCTGGTACGGTCTTCTGCTGCTTTTACTTCAAAGGCCCTCACCCTCACTGAGGGTAGCCAGAGAATGCTCAGGTTTCAGGTATAAGCATCAGGACTGCTTTTTCCCTAGAGCTCCCCAGAGCTGGGAGCAGCTTCCCGGATTTCAGGAGGAGAGCCCGGCCTATTTCAAGTCTTCCAGGCCCTGAGGTCAACAAATCTGTTCCTCCTTCTCCTGCAACAGGTCTGGGGGTTGGTGCTGCTGAGGGCAGCCCAGGGCACTCTGGCTGTTTTGGGACAGGGTCCAGTCCCCTTCACTGAGCAAGTCAGGGGCGAGGAGGTCAGATGTAGTGGGAGGGCTCCCATTCTCGGTCTCTGCTCCATTCAGATCCTTACTGTTGCAAAGCGGCACTGATTCCAGCTCCATCCCTTCCTCTCTGGGTTTTCGGCTCCGTGGGGGCCAGTGGCATGGTCCATTCCTACAACCTCGGGTGGAAGCCACATTTCGGTGGCTCATATATAACTCCAGCATGTAGTAAATGGTCCAGAAGACGGTAAAACAGCCCACCAGCACCAGGGTCTGGGAAAAGCCAAGCACCCATGTTAGGGCCTGTTCCCATGCTGAACTATGAGCTCAGACAGCTCCTTTCCTTGGACACCACTGCTGCATGCACCCTGCCCCAGGCCTCCCACAGCAGGACTGGCAGGTTGGGACAATGCTGTGAACCACTGCGGGAATCTAGGTCTTTCCACCCTCTCCTTCCCCAGTCAGCCTGAATAGCACCAAGGTCCAGCCCCAAACAGTCCTATCTGCCCGTTAAACTTGAGCCTCAGTCCTGATACCTTCAGTGTGTTGGGGGTGATGGTGTAACCGTCCTCCTCAGGGATTTTCAGCCCAGGTGGGCAGGGCAGAGCAAAGCCATCATGCAGATATTTGCCGCTCATGGCACTTTCTAACAGCCTGTGAAGAAGCAGTGGGGAGAGGACGCTTTACTTGACTCCATTCCTGTACCATCTGCCATCACTGTTACCTCACGGCCACTGAAGAGAGAGGAGTCCAGAGCTGCGCGGGAAGCATGGCTTTCCCACTCCTGGCTGTGTCTGTAACTGGGGTCCAGAGCAGGAGGCACAGCTGGGGCTCAGAAGGGGACAGGCTCCCTTGGTGTCTTCTCCCACTGCCCCTGGCCACCCTCCCTCTGACACACAAGGCTGCAACCAACCTTTGTCTTTCCCTGATGTCCACTGGACTCCACATGGAACCGTACAAGGTCAGCTGCCACTGCTGGAGGACGCCCAGCTGGGGTGGCTCATCACCTAGAGCAGTGGGCAGCCTGTGAGCCACACTCCTGCCAGCCATGCCACCCAAAGACCCCAGCCCTCAAGGCACCCACACCACACAGCCCTATAATACAGTTTGTAGCTGTCCATCTGGGACCCTCAGTTCTGCAGAGTGCTTTACAGGGTGCTTGGGTACAGGACAGGGAGGTTAAAAAGTTGAACTCAAAGCAGAGTTTTGCCTTTATCTTTCATATTTTGGGATTTCAGCTGGAATTTTTCTTTTCTATCACTTCAGGGGATACTGGGGATCAAACTCAGGACCTTGTGCTTGTCAGGCTCTTTTGTTTTTATTTTAATTTTTTCATGAAAGAAAAATATTTTCTACCAAATTAATAAAGGTTTGAAAAGTACTAGTTGGTCTAGCAAATACCTAGCTTGACTAGAATTTGGGGGAGGGAGTGCAATTTTCAGTCTCTTCTTCTTTTTTTTTTTTTTGCGGCACCAACTTGGGGACCTTGCCCTTGCCAGGCTGAACTTATGCTGCTGAGCTGGATTTCTGGTCTCTTCACTGCTACGGCAGACATTAAGTAGTCACTATCATTGTCACTTTCTATAGGTCACCTCAAACTACTGGGCCTCAGTTTAAAAAAAAAAATGGTGAAAATCAGGCCTGCCTGTACCTGCCTACCAGGGCTGGCTGAAGCACGATTATAAGTGGAAGGACCTGGTCACTTCTCCAAGGAATGGCAGCATGGTCAGTTTTAGGGATGCATAGTCCTTGGTTCCAGCCTGCTCTGTCCAGTAGCAATGCTGTGCACTTCACATGGGCCCTTCCTGGGGGACCTCTGAGATCTAGAGGGACAATCAGGAAAAGTGGGGCCCTGGGGCAAGGGCAGGGGCTCACCTACATCCCTGATGACCAGTCTGTAGGTGCCCTTCGCTCTTTCTCCCCAGCATCGCACAGTGGAGAAGGTCCAATCGTTGAAGCCATTGGGATCCCTGGGAAAGAACCAGGTTGAAGAGATGAAAGGCAGGGCACAGGGCGCTGACCTGTCCTAGAAATGCCACCGCCTCACCGCAGAGCCACGGACATGAACTACTGCCCTGTACTAGAAGGGGACCCAAGTGCTGCTCCTTGGCCCTGGGACCCCGGGGAATGAGGGACTTGGGCCCACGTGTCGCAGCGGAAAAGCCAAGATAGAGAGGACACAGGTTTGAAGTCCCATGGATACTATGGATGTAAGTTTATTCTTACTTTCTCAGCACTCAGTAGTAGCTCTGTGACTTGTTCACACATTTGTGGAAAGAGACCACAGAGCCTACTCCAGTGGGTTCCTCCACGATTAGAGGCTATGTCTATCTGTCACAGTGCCTAACACATCAGAAACCCTCGACTAAAGCATATGATCAATGGCTTCCAGCTGTCAAGGGCTGTCAGGGTCATGGTTGCTTGAAGACAGCTCAGGGGGCCACAGGCAGGTGTACGTACGAGTCCATGCTGCGGGGGGCGCCGATAAGGGACATCATGCCACTGGGACAAAAAAGCTTCAGTTCCAAGCTGCCGCGGCGTGGGTGAGTGATGGAGACTGTCACTGCCACGTGCTCCAGGGTCTTCAGCCCCGACATCTCCAGGTCCATTCTGCTGACTGTAGGAAGTCAGGCTGGGGAGCTGGGAAACCAGTCCACGAACACTTACGCCCCCCCCCACCCCGCATCCCAGTGTGCACAGACGCACAAGCTACCTGAGTCACACACAGCACCTATAGCAACCTGGACTAGGATGCAGGGCTGCTCTGACATTTACAGCCTAGCTTAGAGATGAGAGAGAAAGGCAGCACATGGCTGAGACAGTGTCAGAGCCCAACAGAGCGACTTCAATTATCCATTCACCCCAAGACTATCTACTGAGCGCCTTGTCCATTTTAGGCACCCGACTGGATTCTGGGAGCACAGAGATAAGCAGGGCATGGTACCCATCTACCTGAAGACAAATGGAAAAGGACACGATCTATGTGAAACTGACCAGGCAAGACACACTGCGAAACCTGCTGAGCAAGGACATGAACCAGACCCGCGGAGGGTGGCCCGAGAAGGGAGAGATGGCGTCACAAATACGGAGGGGACGTGAACTGGACCCATATGTGGAAGACAATAAAAATTCTTTTTAAAAAAAGCACTAAAGAGGGGGCCGGGGAGATGGCTCTGTGGAATAAGCGCTTCCCTGGTAAGTGCAAGGAAGGGCCTGAGTTTATCCCCGGTTCTGCAAAGAACAAACAAACAAAAAACACTGAAGAGCCAGTGAGATAGTTCAGCAAATTAAGTGTCTGTTCAGGCAAGTTCAGGGACTAGGCTTTGATCCCCGACTGGGCATGGTGGCACACACCTGGTGCTGGGGAGGTTGAAAACAGGAGGATCAATCACTACAAGTCTGAGCTTCATAGTGAGACCCCATACCAAACACAGTAAAAGAAGAGAAAAGAAAAAAGCTGATCTCCAACTGGCATGCAACACATCATTCTGTTCACATAGTTTTTGCATGGGATTTCCCTTTTTTGCTGTTTTTCAACCTTTTGTGAACCTATAGTTCTTTGAAAGCAACAAAACAAAACCCTAATGAAGTACAAGATTCAGTGAGAAATAATTCTTGTTTGTTTTTTATGCAGAACCAGGGATTGAACTTGGGCCTTTGTGCTTGCCAGGGAAGCGCTTATTCCACTGAGCCATCTCTGCAACCCTGAAATAATTCTTTCTAATGCACCTTTTCTCCCAGAAATTCATCCTAATATACAAGAGAGCAAGTAATGCCTTCATTTTATAGATGAAATTCAGAGAGATTCAGAAAAGAAAAAAGAAAAAATCAAAAATCAGGATAGGCTTGGTGGTGCACACCTGCTATCTCAGCATTTGGGAGGCTGAGGCAGGAGGAACGAGGCAAGTTCAAGGCCAGCCTGGGCTACATAGTGAGCTCAGGGGCAACCTGGACTACATAGCAAGACCCTGTTGCAAAAAAACAAAAACAACAACAAAAAAAGGAACCTAGGATGGGAAGGGTTTTACTTTTTTACATTTTTCACAATTTTAAAAATGCAACTGAATAACCACTAAGAACATAATAATATGCAATATATTAATTATTGAAACTATCCTACAGCCGGGCGTGGTGGCGCATGCCTGTAATCCCAGCACTCGGGAGGCTGAGGCAGGAGGATTGTTGT
>PVKA01053021.1:0-11430 GCA_004027165.1 Ctenomys sociabilis
ATGTACATTCAGACAAGAGCCTCCAGTATAGTCAGAATTTCTTTATTATTTTTGTAGTATTAAATACTTATACTATATAGTTTTATTGGTTCACCTAGTCCTATTGTGTTCTATTGAAATGTTATGTTTTGAGGGAGACACTAAATAAAAATGTATCCCAAATTTTAGAAGGGATTTAAAGCTGGTATTCACTCTATTTTGAAACCCTGTAGCATTTAGAATCCATTATTCCTGCTATTGTTAAGATAAGTCAAAACTTACTACTTACTGGAAAGTTTTGAAAAACAAGTTTAATATTGACTAAAAAACTTGCTATCTAGATAGCAAATCCTCATAGAGAACATCAATGGAATTTACAGCCAAAGAAAGTCTTAGTTTTGGGTAAGATTTACCAAATTATCAGTTTATCAATAACTAGAAAGGAGACAAATTCTAAAGGCATATATTCTAATTTTGAGATAATATTAAAATAGTTATGAAAATGAAATGACTTGGAAGTGATCATTTTCTATTTTCTAAAATACTTTTACTTACTTAATGTTAATTTTAAGTCAATAGAGATAAATCCAGAAATTAAATAATGAATTCCAGAAAAATATAGATTAGCCATCTGAGGTCTTTCTTTGGTCTCCATGCACAGTGTCCAAGAAAAAAATGGATACAAAATTTCAATACTAGTTCAATACAAATTCAATATTAAATTAAATTAAATTAGAGTTCAATAGAAGTATAAATTTAAACTAGGAAGATAATTCTATAAGTTAAAATTACAAAAATTGCAAGTTATTTCAAGTTCTTAAAAAGCATAGAGCCACAGTTTCATATTTTCTAATACATAGTTAATACAAAATAAATAATTTCTTATGGAGAGTTTTCTTGAACTGATAATGTGTGTTCTCCAAACTGATCATATAACTGAAGAAGCATTCAACAAGACTGCAGAACAATCTCTTTTAAAATTTTTCTTTTAAATTTCAAAAATTTGGTTTCCTAGTGTGACTGAAGTAATTTTATTTAATTATAACATTTCATTTGTCAATCCTGATTCTGTGTTCTAATAAAGAACTCATAAGATATGTAATTTTGTTTGTTTGCTTTTCTGTACGGGGAATAGAACTCCAGACCTTGTGTTTGTCAGTCAGGCACTTGTGCTGCTGAGCTATATCCACAGCACAGTGTAATTTTGAGACCTAAAGTGCCTAAAATGCTGCGTTTTGTTCTTTAATCATTACAGGTATGCACCACCTCACCCGGTCTTGGGGGCCGGCTTAACATGCCCAGGGTGGGCTGGGAGAGGCCTATGGTGCTGGGGATTGAATCAGGATCGTTGTGCTTGCCTAAACAGGCCCTTAGTCCACTGAGCTATCTCATAAGCCCTATTTACTCATTTTAAGGATAACAAACAGCAAAACAAAAACAATAAAATTGATACCAAAATTCAAAACAAGATCTTAGAAAATCAACAAAGGTTGCACATTGCACATTGTTATCTTCTAAGTAGTTGCTCAGGCCACAAGACACAGGAATGCAAAATGAACTAAACAACGTAAGCACTAATTGTTCACTTCAATGAAATGGTGAAAATTAGTAGTGCAATTATCTTTGATAGTTAATATATATATTATAGATTATTTTGTCTCTTCCTTCTTTTCTCTTTTCCTCCATCCCAGTTCTTTCTTTTTGAGCAGTTTCTTTCCCTTTCACTACATCCATTGTATTTTTGGGGTCTTATTACTCTCAGTTTCTTACACTAAGGAGATAAAACAATGTTTATTCATGTGAGTCTGATTTACTTCACTTATTTCATTTATTTCGCTGAAGTTTAAATAGAAAAAGATTTTCATTTTAAAGGATCTTCAAGGTTATGAACTCTGACATCTAGATTTATAGAGTATGACATTTAGAGTATTTTTGTAGATTTTAGTCTTTTGTTGAGATGGAATTTTTTCACTATGTGTACGCTATTGTTTAATAACTAAGAATACTCAATTGTTATGTGAGAAGTCTAAAGGTTTTTTTCCAACAATTCCAACATCTGTGTTATCTCAGAACTGGCTTCTGTTGCTCTTATTTTAACTTGAGAAAATATTGTCTTTCCCTGTTTTACTTGTGTCAACTAACTTTTATTTTTGTATCTTGTACTCTGTTAATATACTATCATGGATTTTCTATTGACCTACTCCAGTTGCTGGTTTATTTGTTTTTTCTCTTTGTTTGTTTGTTTGTTTTCTCTGGGATGTGATTAATTTTATGAACTCCAATTGTAGTTTTTTTCTCTCGAGTAGCAAGAAAATCTGATTGATTGTGTTATGCTTTGTTTTTCTGTCTACCAGCAATTTTGCACGTGTTCTAATCAGAATTCAGTCCATGATCTAGGTAAAACGTGTACACAGAATTTAGGGTTCACTTTACTAAATATCTTCAAAAAATTCTAGGAACAGTAATAATGAGGAAGCTCCTGCCTTGTCCAATGAAAATATTGAAAGTTAGTTGACAATATAATTTGCTATCATTAAACAACTGATGAGAGAAATCACTATACTTAATAGTTGAAAGAAACTAACAATTCCATAAATAGATATAAACACCCATGATCATTTGATGATCACTAAAACTGACTTATTAAGACAATGTGGAAATTATTCTCTATAAATTTATGGAACAAATGACTCACTTTGGGGAAAAAAGAAGGAAAAGTAGATTTATAATTCATTAACTACCCTAAAAAATCAAAATCAAGCATATATATTGAGAATAATTCATATTTTACAATATTTTGTAGATTTGTAGAACTCTGGAAAATTATTGGCAGGGAGAGAGAGTGGGAAGCGAATGCTGCTCAACACTTATGCAAGCTCTGAAGCCCTGTGAACAGCTCTACCTTGAAAATTATACTCTAAGTTGGAAAATGGAAAAAATCAAGGGAAGGTGGGAGAGATTGGTGTTAATATCAGAGGAAGAGCTCTGTTCCAGACTGCTGCAAATATTTTACTAATCATGGGGTTATTAAACTTGCAGAAGGTCTAAGATCACAGGCAAGAGTTTGGAAGAGAGCACAGTACAGATACTATCAGTCCTCAAATTAGCCAAAATTTGAGCACCAAGACATTTAAATATCTTTTAATGCATGAGTATTGATTTGAGTAAAGATTTGTTTATGTGAAGTTATTTGTATTTATTTGAAGAAAAAAAGATTGCATTTTTGTTTTGGAAATATACAGCAATTAACTCTTCTTCTTCCTAAACTATTTTTTATTAATTTTTCACACTCAAAAGTTGACTTTACCTTTTTTTAACAGAGTACTAACATTTTCCTTGTCTATGTCCCCTATTTCCACATATTTCTTGCTCTTTGCCTTTAATTCTTCCTTTTAATCTCAAAACAGTGGGTTCACACAAAAGTGATCTCTGGTGGCTGTTAACATCTTCTCTCAACTGGCTCTGTCCTTAGCCCCTACAATCTGGCTCTCCTCCTCAGCAATTTTCTACTCAAAAGACCTAATTATTAAAGCCAAAAATATGTTTGAAAACAATGCTTCCACACTTCCACCATGCCTTATGGCCACATTTTTCACAGCTATTTACAGTACATGAGTCATGTATTTTATTCTCCGTAATCAACCCCACTCTTTCCGAAACTTTCCCATCAGTGGTGATAAAGCTTAACTAGGCAAACCATTCTCCGAAATGTCAGTACTTATGTCTAAAGTGTTCTGTCCAATTTCACATTTAATGAGAGAAGTTAAAATTGTTCAAGGAAAACATGGCCAGAAGAAAATTAATGTAAGTTGGGGTGAAGGCAAATAGGGAACTTACTGGTACAAGCTTCACCCATGTGTCACCTTCCACTACTCTGGATGGACAGGATTGCCCCACCATGGTTTTATAGCATATCATCTGTCAGTTAAAATGATTCTGTTTTCATCCATTTTAAAAACTTTCAACCTATCAAAAGTAGGCAGGGATAGGTATTTGATGTACAATTTCAAATTTTACCTGCCAAGCACAACGAACTTCAGGAAACTCCAAAATTTTGTCCTTATCCCCATGCTCAAGTGAGCGTGTGTATGTCAGAAAATGATCTACTCACAACATAGCCCAATGAAGATGCACACCCACGTGGCCTATGGACATGTGGAGTGAACCTTCATTGAATCTCAATGAAGATGTGAGGCCGAGTGAAGCAGTGACAGTTTCCAGACTGCATAATTTCTTCTTTTGAATCTCAGAATACCCAATGAACTCTTGTCAATCTATTTTTAATTGGGAGGATTACTCTGAAAAGTTCAAAGAATATTTTCATTCTCTGCATGGGCATCCTAGGCTCATTTCCAAAAAACAAATATGGCACCAACCTGTCACACATGACTCAATTAAAGAAATAAATATATAAGAAGTCTGTAGTTTCAGGCAAACAGACACACAAAACCTAGGAAGGAACTCAGACCCCCATGAGTGAAGGGAAGAGGGAAACCCAGTGTTGTTTATGCCTTTCCATGCCATCAAGCTCCCATCCTTTGGAGGCATTCCTTCTCCGCAGGCCCCATAAGCAATGCCTGTTTATTCTTTCAACCAAGTTCCTCCTCGGGATTTGCTTCAGGATGAAGAGATCTGCTTTGCCCAATTGTGCTTCTTCTCACAGAGCCTACTTCTGAGGTATCCCTCGTCTAGCAATGTTAATTTGAAGGGAGAAAGACTGAGATATTTTCTCTAACTTGAGACAACCATAAACACATTCAAGTTCCAGAGTTCCCTGTGGAATGGCTGAAGCTTTTGTTGCAACTGCTTTATAGATGAACATTTTTTTTTTTTTTACCTAATCCTGATTTCTTGATTCCTTCACCTACAGATGTTTCTCTGAGACCCTCTCTTAGTAAAACCCATGTGCTCACTTCAGAAAGCTTCCTGGAAGAATAGTTTTGTTGTTTCAAAGCATTAAAATTCCAAGACAGAGTTCCAAGGCAGTGGAGTTGTTTTTTCATTCTATGGATAGTCCAAAAAATGTTACCTTCAAGGCTGCAAAAGGAGTGACCAGGAAAATGGCAAACTGCACACAAGGTTGTCCCTTGAAAATGGCAAATTGCTTTGATAGTATCTATCTGAGAAGTATTACAAAAAAGATGGATATATGTACGGTCAGCAGTACAATGGAGACTTTTTTTGGTAACAGGAATTAAAGTCAGAACCTTGTGCTTGCCAGTCAGGTAATCTGCCACTGAGCTATATCTCTGGACCAGTGTCGGTATCTTGAATTTCAAAAGAAATTTGATTTTTAAACCTGGCTTTGCTTCTTTCTACCTATATAATAGCAAGAGACTTCTGAGATTGCTTACTTTTTCCCTATGCAATATAAACGTCAACAGGGTCATTTTGAGTAGATTTAAACAAATATTTGGGAAGTGCTTAGAACAGTGACTGTCATAGGAAATTTTTTAAATGACTTCCTTCTCGTACTTTTCACAAACACTTCATTTAATTCTTCACATAATCATGTAAGGTAGTACTTTTTTTAGTCTGAATGGATAAATAAGTGCTAATGTCACAGAAGTGAAAAAGTAGAAAACAAAATATATGAAATAGTAAATAGGTCCTAGTTGGAAAGAATGCAGCGATCCAGTGACCTAGAAGCACAAGTACTTTAAGGGACAGAGCAGGAACTAGGACAACTCTCTCCTGGGGCTCTTACTATGTTCCATGCTCTAGTATCCAATAAATGCTTGCTTCACTTACAAATTCATAATGTAAGGCCAAAGGAAAAATTTTCCATCATGAGGAAAAGTGGAAGTAAAAATGGATTTTTAAAAACGAGATGAAAATCCCTGGAGGAAATTGTTCAGATAATTGGGGACCTGAACCTTCTTAAATTGTGTTCTTGTAAGCTTTCTGAAATTTTAATTCCATACTTAAAAATAACTTATTATTCACTATATGCATAGTGTAAAAAAATGGGATCTTGTGTAGGAGGCACTGGTTTTTGTTTACCTAATGAAATATTCTTATCATGTATTCACATAAAATTATAAAAATGCTTCATAATTTTTTACTTGCACACATATTGAAAGAATTCAACTTTTTAATATTATACAAAGCTGTTCCATCAGATAGTTTAACAGTACATTTCATAACTGTTGTACAAATGGTAAAGGAGATAACATGTTCTTTGGAGATTTTTTGTGTGTTTGTTTTAAGTTTTCCAAGGTCATCGTATAACTTGATTTTAAATTTTGTTTCAGTTTAGTAAGAGATTAAAATTGATATGTAATGGGAGTTAACTCAGTCACTTCCTTCTCCCCACTTTTTTTTTTTCCTATAACAAATTACCTTTATTTCCAGCTGTAATCGGAGGAGCATAATATGATGGAACACAAGGAACACCAGTGCAGGTTGACTCAAACAATATCTAGTAATGCTTTGGTGATGTATGAATGGCCATTACATTTTGTTCTTTTTTGAAACAGGGTCTCACTATGTATTTCAAGCTAACTTTGAACTCAGTATGTAGACCAGATTGTCCTCAAACTCCGGTGATCCTCCTGCCTCAGATTCCTTAGTTCTGAGATTACAGGCATGTACCATCAGACCTTGTCTTCAGTTTCATAGGTCTGTAGCATTTGCCAGTATACCTATGCAGAACAAAAGCAGGCACATCAAGTGACATTAACCAAAATCTCAAGAAAAAAAATGCACAGTATAAATTTGCTTTGAGCAATTCAGTGATCAAATAGAATGGAATGTTCAAATGGTTCTAATCCTTTTACGCTCCCTTAGAAACTCATGTGTTTTAATAATTAAAAAGCTGTTTATAATTCTGCTAGAGTGATGGAGATAGATGATTCCATTGTGAATGTAACAGTCCATTGCATCTGTATAGTAGGTATGCAAAGCACAATGCTAATGATTATTGTTCAGAGGGCTGCATCTCAGGACACTGAGGAATGAATTGCTAACTTCTTCAAACTCTAGAGTTTCTATGTGTCTAATCAATTATCTGCCTTCAGTGAATATTCTTCTTTTAACTTATTAATAGTATTGTCTGTATCACAATTTAGAGAAGCTAATGTAGTCATGTTTTGATAGAAACTGCACTCTCACATCTTCAGCAAGACCACCCTTTTCTAAGAAGTAATTAGTTAGTGGGTGTTTTTCTATATGGCTGGCTTCATCCATTTATATATTGATTTTCAGCAGCCTATTCTCAAAAGTTTAATAGATTTTTGAGTTCTGAGAAAAGATGGTTGTGGTTTATATCAATCTCAGAATGTGATGGAGAAGTCACTGCTTCAGTTTTATACACTTCCTTGGAATACTTCTCAACTCTATTCATGTAAGTGTTTTAAGTACAACACCATTTACATTGTTCAAAATTTGAACAAAAAATGCATAGACTCTTTGCTCCTCTGTTTTTTCCTCTCCTATTTCCTGAATTCTGTAAATATCTGTTCATTTCTTCTGAACCCTTATAGTGTCCTCATATGTATATAAGCAAATCTGAATATGCATTTCCTTTTTTTTCCCTTGTTACACAATTGTAGCTTGCTTTCCACATGGACTATTTGGAAAGTTTTTCAATCAGTGCATAAAAAATAAAGTCATTATTTTGTCCAACTGTGTAATACTCCATTGAGTCACCACTCCACAATTTGTTCCAGCAGTTTTCATCAATAAAAGTTGATACTTTTATCCTCTTACCTTAACAACAGAATAGTAATGAATAATTTGTTATTTTATCCATTTTCAGGTATCAATGGAATTATTACACAGAAAGAGTATAACAGTTATTTCAGCAAATATTGCCTGATTCCTAAGTGGGTTATACCACTTTTTTCACTCAGCAATAATTTTTAAAAGTATATTTTTCCAGTGTGTGTTCCCTACTTTATAAACGAATTGATGCAATAAAAAATAGTATTTCATTATAATCCATATGAATAGGAGTGCAACTAAATTTATTAATTTCACAAATGATTTTTTATTGAATACCTGTTATATGCTTTGTTATTGTAGGTTATGGGAATACAAAAGTGAATCAAACAGAAAAAAGATCATCTACATACATACATTCTTATACATACCATTAAGTATAAATATATTGAACTATATTCTATTTCAGATAGTGATAATTATGATGAAAAATTAAATTAGAGTGAGACAAAATAGAAGCAATAGCCAAAAAGTTTTCCTCTACATACAGATATTTTGCAATAATTGAAGATAAGGTAGACCAAACACACCTGGGGTAGCTGAGTTCCACAAGGAAGAACCACGCAAAAATCCTCGCAGCATAGCACATCTAAGAGTTAGGAGGCTTGCCGTGGTCTGTGTGGCTGACGCAGAGCTGCGCAGGGGCTGTGGAGTAGAAGCTGTCAGCGAAGTGCTGAGGGGCCGAAACGCTCAGGGTCTTATACACACCTAAGACAGCTTGGCCTTTCTCCTTGAGAAAATAAGAGGTCAGTGAGTAATTGGACCGAAAAGAAAACATAATCTGGCACATGTTTTAAATAGATTTCTCTCATTGCTATTAAAATTAGTACACACAGAGCACAGGAAAGCAGAAGGACCAGTTAGAAGGCTACACTGGGTTGGAGAGATAGCTCAGTGGTCTAAGCATCTGCCTGGTAAGCACAAGGTCCCAGTATCAATCCCTGGCACTGCATGCAGTGCTGGGCCCAGAACCCCATGTGCTCAGTGCTGGCCAGGAAACCAGGCGTTGTGGCACACACCTGTAATCCCAGTGCTGGGGAGGCTGAGACAGGAGGATCACTATGAGTCCAAGCTGTGTAGTGAAGCCCTGTACCAAATAAAAAAAAATCAAAAATCAAAGAAAGAAGGCTACTGCAAGTATCCTGTTGAGAGGTGAGGGCAGATGGACAGGATTGTAGCGGGTGGCACAGGTCATTACTTTCATTCTGAAAATGTTTTAAGCCATGACAAGCAGGACTTCATGAAGGATCATAACTGCTGGACAAGGGGAATTAAAAATAATCTGCAACATTCACATTCCTGGCCTTAAAATTAGAAAGATGGGATTGGCATTAACTGAATGTTTTGTAACACGTATCATTATTTCTATTTTTCCCCCTTAAGGTCCTGTTCATATTCTTTGCTTATTTTATAGCTATGACTGTAGTGTTTTTCTTAAAACTTTCTAGATTATCTAGGCATTGTTTAATTTTTTATTTGATTATTGTGAATTAGCACCTCCTGAATTTTTACTTTTTATTTTTTTGTGGAACCAGGGATAAAACTCAGGCCCTTGCACTTGCCAAGGAAGCGCTTATTCTACTGAGGCATCTCCCCAGCTCCCTCCTCCTGGATTTTTAGTCAAAATTGTATACATGCTCCTGCTCCAAAATAAAGGATATATAATTTTGTTGTTTTATATTTTACATTTATATCTTTAAACCATTACAAATTTATATTGGTGAATAATGAAATGTATGAGTTTGACTATACTGTAGTTCTGATTCTGTGTACTGAAATATATCCTCACTGTTTTTATAACCTAAATACCTGAATGCACTTTGCTTCTAACCCTGGCTAATTTCCTCTTTGGTCTTCATATTTATTCATAAAATATGACCATAATGTCTTAGTTATGAGATTTTTATATTTATTTCAATAAATTTTGGAGTTAAATCTATTTCTAATTTTCAGTTTTCTGGATATTTCTGCTATTTTCCCACTTGCACTTTAAAATCACCTTGATTAGATGAAAATAAAATAGTACTGACATGTTATCAAGGTCATGTGAAAAATGTAACTGTTGTAACTCAAAAAAGGAGATAATAAGGCAAACGTTCAAAAAGAAAATAGCGCTTTATTTTTGCTGGTACTCAGCGGCGAGCTCTGCAAGGTTGCAAAGAGGCGCGCTGAGGCAAGGCAGATAGGGGTTTTTAAGCTCAAAAGCCACAAAGCAGGGTGGGATTGGTTACCTAGAACAGGGCTCTTGGCAGGGTCATAAGTTTCTGCTTCTGACCATATCTGGTACATAGTAATGCGGATGTTCATCAAGGGAGGGTGCAGGTGGAGAGCTGGAGCATACGGAACAGGAAGACGGCATATGGGAAAGCCAGAGGAGGTCATGGCTAGGGCAAAGATAGAGTCACTTTGGGCAGGTTACAACATTAAACCACAAAGTGTTCGGTCAACCTGAGCATGAGAGAAGTCCAGCAGGAGGTCAGGAATCAACCAAGGCAAAGGAAAGAACAAAGGGTTACATTTTTGTAACAGGTAGGTACAATTTTAAAACAAGCAATTGCAATTTGTATTAATCATACAGTAGACATATTGTGTGGTTTGGCAATTTAATAATGAATAGTTATCATGGAAACACTGAGCTACATTACAACACAGTGCTGACCTTCTGAGTTATATGACAGCACAATGGTGGCTGGATGTGAAATGGAGTTACATATTTAATGATTAACAGTTGTGGTGGAGTCTTTTGACTACACAGTGGTATCCGGATACAAAATAGAGTTACATAGGCTATAACAGAAACATACAGAGTTGTATAACAAAATAGCTGTTCTGGTTACAAAATGGAGATGGTTACACAGGTTATAACAGTAACTTAAGGAGAATTAACATATTTCTTTTTATAGATTTCTACAGAACAGAATTTTCATTTCCACTTGTTTTAGCTCTTGTTTAGGGCCTGAGTGGAGGCTTGTTTGATTTTTTTAGGCATTTTAAACATCTTTTTAAATTGGTCTTATGAATTTCTTGATGAGCATTAGAAAACAAAGGCTGTTCTACAGCTATCTAGACCATCTCTGTGTGTGAGACATGGTCTCTCACACATGCCAACTATTCTTAGAACTTGGGCCACTGAGAAGGACTGAAATTTTAATCTAACAGTACCACGAGCAACTCTGAGAAAAAGTGTTGGTTCTCCCAAAATAATGCATCTCATGCGAATGCTGCTCACATGACTTTGTAGGACACTACAAGGTCATGACATAGGACAGCAGAGTACAGTTAGTAGGCACAGGTGTTGCAAGATGAAACAAAAATGAAGCAAAACAAAAACTTGACCAAAAGTTAGACATCAGAGGCAAATGTGGCCAGGGGCAGGAAGATGGCGAAGGCAACAGGTCTTTGGGAAATATTTCTACAGCTAATATTGTCCCTGAAATTTCTACATGATATTAAGCTGAGTTGTAAATGGCTATGGTCGACAACTTCTTTGAATAACTCACTATTGTTGTAGAATGCTGGACTGTGTTGGGTTGTGGTGTCGAGTTCAAGCACCTAAGTTAGTTGAATGTCAGTGGAGTGCCCACTTTTGACAGGTGTAGACAAAGGAAGGGGTGTAGAAAGAAAAAATCATGATGTGTGTGTATAGACAGTACAGTTGGGATAGATAACGCTGTGCTTCTACATAATTCTATGAGAGGCAAGATCTGCACTAATGGTGGTTGGACAGGA
>PVKA01053022.1:0-11430 GCA_004027165.1 Ctenomys sociabilis
AAAATTAGGTTATCGCAATTAATTTGTATGTGAATTTTTCTCCTTTAAATGTTATAGTTACAAAAGTTAAAGATACAAAATATTACCAACATAAATTCTAAACTCTTAAAAATAGTCAAATTTAGTAGTTTATTTAAGCAATGAAGCATCAAGAACAAGTAGAATATAGTTTAAAAATCTTACACTTGCAGGTGTTCTTAAGTAAGAAATGTAATAATATATAACCTCAAATGGAAAAATCACATGCTGCATTAGTTATTTAATGAGTATCAGTGCATTATACACAAAATTTTGAACCAGAAACAGAATGAACTCATACAACAAAATATTTAATGCCTGCTCACCAGACAAGAATAAAATAAAATCTGGCCAATATTTCAAGTATTGCCACTGCTTTTTAAAGCCTTTGTTTGAAATTGTCAGTCAATGCCATGAAATGAGAAATTGAGTGCTTAGCAATTACAAAAGAGAATATAAAATTATTAGAGCTTTTGACATTTGACAAAAAAAAAAGAAAACAACTACCTGGAAAATCTTACACAGATAATAAAATGCCCAGAGACAAAATAAACATGTAAAAATGAATAGCAACACAGAAAATAAAATTACCTTTCAAGACACAAGACCAAAGAGCACGATGCCTCATAATATATTTGGCCAAAAATAATATGTGAAAAATTTTATAAGACATATCAAAAAGTCAATACATCCAATATTTGGAAACAAAATAAATTCTCTAGTAAATTAAAAATTTGAATGAAAGTCAATAAAACTTTGTCAAAGTGTTGTTCTTTTTAATCTGACATATGTTTGTAAAATTCATTTCAAAACCTATAGGCCTGCCTAGATTGAACTGAGAGAAACTTGTTAGTTGGAAAGATTTGATTGCCTGCTGCTGGGCAAGCTTGAGGCTAAAAGTCAGAAATTAAATTGGTTTGAGAAATAAATTCTATTTTTACTTCCTTGAGCCCATGACTGAGAAATCCATGCCCATCATGCGTTAATTGAATAGGGCTATGCTTCTGTAGCAACCTTTGGCGTCCTCTCAGTTGTGCTTAGGATGAAACCCACGCTCTCCCAGGGCCCACCCTACTGTCTGTGCTCTCCCACCCCGGCACTCCTCGCTGCTCATACTGTTCACCCCCTTCCATCCACAGCGTTTCAGCAGCACCCAGGCCTTGAAAAGAGTAGGACTTTCCCTGCCTTAATTCTTTTTTCTCACATATCTTTTCTCTGATCTGTATCCTTTTGCTTGAAAAGTAACTTTTTGGTTTATTTTTTTCCTTTCATTTCTTATTCTTTGCTTCACAACTCCAGGGTTAGACGCTCGGAAATACCCTTTCTGACTTTCCCACCTAGAATGCAGTATGCGTTATATTCACAAGTGTATTTTCTTCAAAATACACCACAAATCAAGTTGTTGAGCTTTTTCCCTTCATCTTGCCTACTTGTTCCTTGTTCATTATCTGCTTCTTCTTGTCAGTGGATAACACTTGTGACAAGGTCTGTATTTGACTTTCTCATTTGTACATCACTATTTTTAATATGAGGCAAGGGACAGAACAACATGGAGCAAGTAAACCTGGCTTGATTGAATGAATGAAGATGATTTACATCACAGAAGAGCAACTTGTATACAAAGGGAAATGTTTGTGATGTGTTAAGTGAGAAAATGCTTCTAACACAAACAGATTATCTGTATTTTAGAAACATGAGTGTATCTAAGCACATGGGCAAATAGAAATGGAATAATTAAAAACTCTACTGGGAATATACCAAAAAAAAAAAAAACTGGATACTGAGAGTATAGATTTTTTTCTTTTTATTTCTTTATACTTTCCTGAATTTTCCAACTTTTGGGCCCCAAACGTATCTCCAAATATTTGAAAACATCAAAGTACACCAATATAGTAGTTATCTGATGAGACTTTATTTTCTGATTCCTCTTTTGTATTAATGCTTTTATCCATCCTTAATTCTACCTAAGACAGGAGGTTATTACAGACATAGCAGATTCGTGTTGAAAACATGCTTTTAATGAGCAAGTAGAGGGTGCCATTAACCTCTCTGAATCTCTTCCTGTAATGGAGACACTTAACACTACCCTATGTGATAGTGTGCTACCAAGAAATGGAATTAGAGGAAGAAAAGTTGAACAGCTGCCCTCTCAATCTCCACTGTCTCTCGTCTTTCACTTTATAATTGGTGTTTTCTCTTTCTTCCTCCTGTTTGATCTGCATCCAATCAACTACAGATGATATCTATCAGAAGAATTATCTGGAAATTCAGGTCTAGTTCTTTGAGAAGTTTGCTGCGTAAAAAACAGGTAGAGTTGATGGAAGTAGAGAAGCCAAGCTATGCAGGTTCACTCTAAATTATCACCACCAGTCCCATTCTCCTTCTCTTTCCTTTCAAAATCCTGAGACCAAAAGAAGGCAAACTTTAGATGAGAATTTGAAATGATCAGTTAAAAAACTACCTAAGTAATTCTCTACATTGCCTTTTCCTAAGAAGAGATTAGAATATTGATATGCAAATGTTCATCTTAAATATTTGAGATGCAAAATGTGTTGGGCATTTATGGAATGATTGAGTATATGGAATCTAATTCCTAGCAGGAAAATAATAAATAAATTTAAATTTATTCCTTAACCAATTCAAGAGAGATACAAACAGTTGATACACTACAGTTTGGTTGGCTTCACTGAGCCTCACTGGACATTTCCATTTCATGGGGAAAAGCAAAAGGAAGCAAATAGCCTGAGATAAAAGAGAAAGAGGTGGGAGAGGAAGCTGCATTTACATTTTACTATCCGTAAAAGGAGCATTTCCTATTGAGCATCTCCTGAGGAGTGTAGACTTGAGGGGGCTACTGAAACTTACCTACTTATAAGTTCAGTTAATACTCATTATACATATTGGGGGAATTTAGCTGGGGAAACAGTCTAGATATTTTGTCAGATTTTGCAGTCGGGAGCACTCTAAGCTTTTAAACAGAGGAAGCAGCTAACTACAGAAATTATTCTAGTGTAGGATTTGAACTGTGGGAAGGCACTGATTCTCTTGACAAGATAAAAATATGTATGCTGCAACACTGGGTTTAGACAGATATTTTGTATTTCCACGCCCTAAAACAATAACCCTAATGTGGTTTCTTTCACCCTGATCTCATGCTTTCTCCCATTACCTGTAATTGTTCCCTGTTCTCTGAGTGGTTCTCCTTCAGCTTCTTACTCTTCTCAGAAGGTGTTCTGAATTATTCTGCTCTCTGAACCCTGGGAAAGAATGTACCACTGTGGGCTCAGAAGCATCAAGTTTTATATAATTGTTGCAGTACACAACAGGAAGGAATCTGTCTTTAGGAAGCAACACTTGAATACTTAAAACCCAGTTCAACTATTTGTCATGTGACACATCTTTCTGCCTAGAAATCCTGCCAAGATAAAGAATTCAGTCTGGCAAGGGTGCCCAGATAGCTCAGCGAAATAAAGCACCTTCTTAGGCAGGAGCAAGGGACTGGAGTTTGATCCCTGGTGTGCTGGCCCCTCCCCAGGGATGCACTGAGCATGGTGCACTGGGCATGGTGGCGCTCACCTGTAATCCCAGCACTTGGGAGGCTGAAAACAGGAGGAACACTATGGGTCCAATCTAGGTAATGAGACCCTCTGCATCCTGTACTAAATACAAAAAAAAAAAAAAAAAAAAAGAAAGAAAGAAAAGAAAAGAAAAGAAAGAATTCACTCTTGCAAACTTTATTTCAAGTACTTTTGGATTCATCAAACATGTCATCACTTTCTAGGTTCTAGGAGTCACAGCAGGCACCACACATGGTATGAAGAAGAGAAAGGCATGCAGGTGGCCAGCCCCTTTCTGGTGGCTTTAGAACCATCACACTGATCTCACCTTTTATTGGTGGTCAAATTGAATTTTAGAAGATGACTTATTTTTGCAAACCAATAACATAGGAGTTGACCCCAGATCTATGTACTTTTAAATCCCATCATTTTTCCACTTCCATCCCAAACTGTGAACTTACTCAACAAATCAACATTTTCCTAGAATCAGTCCAAATCGTGTTCATTGGAGGGAATCTTGTAAAAATAGTACACTAGGTTTATTTGGATGAAATTCTAAGCTCACTTACACCTCCCCATCTCCACCTTATCTCTCATGGCTCCCTTGTTCAAGATGTGAAGGAAAGGATGTAATGAACAACAAAATGAATTTGTGTTGTTTCTTAGAGGAAGGGGTGAAGATAGTGAGCAGAAGAGCTCTGAAATCTTCCTGGAACTTCCCAGAACAAGTAGGTGGGGCACCTTGTAAGCAATTTAATGATTTGAGCAGAGGTCAGATGGACAGGCTGATCCAGGAGAAAGAGGCAGGTTGAATTATGCTAAGATACAGATTAGTGTAACTCTTGATTGGCTGTTTCTGGATTTGACCTTCCTGATACTCGTGTTTGTGAAGAAATTTCTGCCTGCTTCGATTTGTGTCTAGTTGTTCCCCTGAAAATCTCACGCAGTTATGGGGTTGTTTCTGGAGTTTGCAATTGATTCTTGATTCAATGCTGGGATTGCAGGCATGACTGCTACACCTTCCCTGGGGTAAGTACTCTGCATTACAGTGCAAGAAGGGGAAAGAAGCTAGCTAGCTGCCTGAGCTGCTGCTTCACCCTTTGCTCTTGTTCTTTATCATGTGCCACTCCGCTTTAAAGCCAGCCGAATGTGCTCTGAAACCTCCGCTAACTATGAGCTAAATAAACCTCTCCTTAATTTTGAGTGTTGGGTATTTGTCCCACAAATGACAAAATAGTAACTAAGACACCACCCTTTCCATGGAAAATGAACTATTCAGACTACAGCTACATAGTAGGACAACTTACAGCTTTGAAGAAGCTAACATACTTCCTTTGTAGGCTGAACATGCAACAGATGTAACAAGGACAAATCTTTCTTACTTTCTACAATTGTTCTTATTCAATAGTCCAATAATCTTTCAAAAAACATCCATTGAAATCATTGCCAGTGTTTAAAAAAAATGTTTTGCTATGAGTTCTGCAGCTGGTCAACAGAATCACCAGACAATCTGATCTGGCTTAAAAGCTCTATCCTATAACCAGGACGGGCACTCATATCTTGTCCTTCACTGCTGCTGCCATAAGGCATAAGTGTGACACGTAACAGACAGCTCTGAGCAATATCAGTAGCATCAGTTGATCAACATTTGCAAAAGGTGAATGCATTATTTTTGTTTTTATTTAAGAATTTCTGGCAAAAATGCATTCTTTTAATGTCATGCCTTTCCTTGATGCAGTTTTCCAGATAGAATAATAAAAACACCAGCAAGCTTTCTCCTGGTTGAAAAGCAGGATCACTCTAATTATGTCTAATTTTTATTGTTTTAATGTTTAAAATGAAAAGTTTTCAGTTTGAAACTGTAGATCAAAAAGCAATCACTGCTCATTACTCAACAAAATTAATTGAACCACTGTAATTTCTCTTTTCAAGTAAGCAATGTATTAATCAACCAGTACTTATACCAAATTCATTTAAACAATTAAACTGCATTCCTGACCCTTGCTATTTGAAAAGAACAATGGGATCTTTATTAAAAGAATTGATGTTTAATCTTTGTATCTTCAGTGGTGACAATACCACTACACTGACTGTATGATATAAATATGATACTAAAATGGTATAGATTCTCTGAGAAGCCAGTAATATCTAATGTAAATAAGTACTTTTCTATTCCATTTTTTAAGCCCTTCTACTACCAAGCTGAGTATAATGTAAGTGATAATCTACCTTATTTTTGAACGGTCACAAACTCAAACAATTAGAAAACAGCGTGCCAGAGATAAACATAGGTGTTATGGACTTAATTATGTTCCTGCCCTGAAAACTTTACTAACTACCATCAAAACTCACATTGGGAGATACAGCATTTAAGGTGATGGTTAAGGTTAAGTGAAGTCATAAGGGTGGAGCCCTACTGCCTTTTGGTGTCAAACAGAGAGGGATACCAGGAAAGTGTGCACCCAAATGAAGGTCATAAGAAGCCACTGGAAGAGCACAAACATCTATAAACCAATGAGAGAGAACTCAGAAAAACAAACCGAAAACATTTTGATCTTTGACTCTTAACTCTCTCAGAACTTTGAACAATCAATTTCTGTAGTTCAAAGAGCAGTTTGCATGCATACCTGTGAGAGCCCTAGGAAATCAGTACAGCAGGCCTTCCAAATTAGAATACATTGCTATTTAGATTTTGTAATCAAGTTGACTATTTCTAATTCTTTAGCCTTTTTCTAATTTACTTATTCCTTCAATCAATGCACACACCTTCTTAATTCTAGGATCAGCATTAATAAGTTGACATTTTCAAAATATATTCCTGCTTTCACAAAACTTACCTCATTCTGTGATAGAAACTTGATCATCAGAGAAGCAATGTGATTTCACAAGATCATTGCTACTGAAGAATGGAACAGACTGAGATGCCAGAGAGCCTTGCCCACACTCTGCCTCAGGTAGGGGGTTCAGAGAGGCCTGGGTAGGGAAGTGGCACTGATGTTGAGACCTAAGGAATGGGAAGCACTAAGGAGTGGGAAACTGAGAGGAAATTTTTCAAATGGAGAAAACAGAGTAAGGATGGGAATGAACTTGGCTTGTTTGATATTCAGGAAAATATAACCGTGACTGACTGTAGTATCATGAACAAAGGGGGCGGTGATTTTATGCAGGTTTGAAACAGAGGTGAGACCTGGGTTATACACAGTGAGCTTTAAAGCCCTAGAAGGGCTCCATTTTCCACTTTATATGCTAATCACTGATGCAAGTCTACAGGTTCATTTTTGGTTTGTCTCCATTCCTGTGGGTGGTACACGCCCCTGCTGAATTCGTATGCTGGACACTCGGTCCTCGGTGCAGCCGTATTCAGATGTGGCACCTTCTGGGAGAAGTGGGATCACAAGAGCTCTCCTTTTATGAATACATTAATCCACTCATGTGTCAACTCTTAGCAAGGGAGTGGGTTAGTTAACAGCAAGACAGCTCTCTTGTGAAACTCAGTTTGGCCATCTCCTTGTAAACTCTTCATGAGATCTTGTAGAACCTCAAGGCTCTGTGAAAAGCTCCCACTAGCACAAAGGTTCTCACTCTCCAGATACCTCTACATGCTGTAGAATTTTCTTGTCTTAAGAGCTGTGAAAGGGCCAGCCAAATAGCTCAGTGGATTAAATCATCTGCAAGCAGGCGCAGGGGTCAGAGGTTCAATCCCCAGGCCTTATGTGCTGGCCTCGCTCCCATGGTGTGCTGAGATAGCAATTGAGACTAGGTGTGGTGGCACAAGCCTGTAATCCCAGCTATTGGGGGGCTGTAAACTGATGGATCACTATAAGTCCAATCTACAGTTAGACCCTGTAGACCCTTCCTAAAAATACAAACAAACAAGAACAGAAAAGAACTTTGAACTAAAGAACTAATCATTGAACTAATGAACAAATCACTATTTATCACTACTCAAATTATGGCATCCTGTTATAGCAATAGTAGACAAACTGAGCTATCCTTAATGTAGTCTTTCTGTGAGCCTACCCTTGCCTTGGCTTGCACTTAGGCACAGAGCTGACCACACCTTCTGAATGTCAGGTGTGGCCCTTCTGTTTTCTACTTGCACCATAAGAGTCAGACAGTCCTGGGTCTGTAGCCCCTTCTGTTTTCCTGGTTCATCCAGGCTCTTGCTTCCACAGTGGTACTTGAAATGCAGTTTTGCATGTTTAATAGACATTGTCAGATTACGAACTCTTAATTTGCATATTTGGACTACTCCATACCTAGCTCTCTCCATCTCACAATAGATATTTCTCCAAAGAGTTATAAAAATTCTCTGATTTTTAAAGTCAAATTTATTACTTAACCCCACAGCCAGGCAATGTCTTCCGGCCTCCCATCCCCTGTTCATATAAACCGTCAGTTCAACCCACCCATTAGTTTCCCCAGGCAGTGCAAGCCTACAGTTTCTCTCCACCAGGTCGTCATCATTCCTCGCCATAACCACATAGCTGCTAGATGCTCTTTCAGCTTCTGCTTTTGTCTTTTCTGCCAGCTATTATCTGGCCAGTGACCAAGTACCAGGATAAAAGAGGCATGGCTTTGCCTTCTTCTCTAAGCTCACCCCCTATACCTCTCCCCATGCACCGGCTCTGCCATGCTGACCTCATTGTTTTTCCTGAAACTGGCCAAATGCATTACCCCTCTGGGTGTATTTACTCTACTGTCACTTGCCTATGCAGGCCATCCTCGAAGATTTCCATGCGGGCACTCTTTCTCGCTTCCATTCGGAAGTGGCCCTGTAGGGAGGATGTACTGCCTGGCAATCCTTTTCCTCATTGCACTCTCCATATCCTGCTTTGTACTTGCACTCTTAAATAATGGTGTTTACTTAATGATTTACTTATTTTTTGTCTCTCCTCATTGATATTTAAAGTTCTCTCAGAGCAGGACATGTGTCTATCTTCTCTACTGCTGTACACCCGACATCTGTTCATATAAATGAGTGGAATTCATAATCCTTTCTGGCTAATTACAGGCTTAAAATGTGGATTTCCAAGGACATTCTTGACATCATACCTGTGGTGATAGTGAAGCAGATGAAATACATGGCTATGTTTGCCACCATAGTTTCTCTAGTAGGGGGTCCTATCTTCCTAGGAAAGCATCCATACATTCTAAAATCTTGTATTTAGCAGGACACCATTGCTGACACATATTTATTTCATCTCTGTTTTTATAACGTGACTTAGCGTGCATCATGCAATTGAGAGAAAACTTTGATTTTTCTTTTGAAACAAAATAGAAAGAAAGGAGAAGCAACTCCAGTGTAATACACAACATCTAGTAACAGAAAGATAGAAATGATAGCATACAGTAGGTGACAGTTCCTTTTTCATGAGAGTAAGACAGCAGCGTGCAGCACGGGGCGTACAATATTTGGCCAAGGCTTTGATGGGCAGTTGTGACAATCAGGAAAGGAAATAAGAATTACTGGAGGGTAAGATGCCCAATGTCAGCCAATGTGAACATGAGCAAAATTTTCCAAGAATAAATACTTGATTAGCTTGACCTTGGAGATGGCAGCTTCCTTAGAATCCAGTTCCGCAATCGTGGGTTTCTGTGCTTACGCTACAGATCAGAAATTGCAAAGTGACTAAGCCTCATTAGCAGCTGTCTTTTGTTTAGTCTGGAGTACTTTTAAAAATTCTAATTTGATGCCAATTTTAAATATCAGGGAATTTTTACGGTTCTTTTGGAGAAATATCTATCAAATTCTTTGCCCATTTAAAAAAAAATCAGGATATTATTTTTTAATGCCCATTTGTATGGAAGGGCAGTTTTAAGTCTTCTCAGGCCTATTGCATGCACATACTTGCTCCAGTTCTGTAGGCAGCTTTTTATTTGGGGAGTATTTCATGTGCTGTGCAGGAGCATTTTCATTTCACATGATAAAATTCCTTTCCTTAATATGTTTTTGGGATTACTCAAAAAGTTATAGCCACGTCCAGGGTAAAGGAACTTTTCCTCCATTTTCCTCTAAGAGTTCTTATACATGGGTGTTATATGTCTTTCATTCATTCTAAGTTTCTTTTTGTATACAGAACAAGATAAAGCATAATTTCAAAGTTTTGTATTTGGCTATACTGTTCCTTTATACTACTTACGAGGAGGCTGTTCTTTTTTTTTATTTCATATTTTGGCTCTTTAATCAGCCTATTACCCATCTATAAATATACTTATTTCTGAATATTCTATTTAGTTCCATTGGACTTGTGTCTATTTTTATTTTTTTATATTTTATATATTTTAAAATTTTTATGGATTTGACACAGGGTCTCACTATGAAGCTCAGACTCACAGTGACTTGCCGATTTCATCCTACCCAGGGCTGAGATTACAGGATGCCCCACCATCCCCAGACAGTGCCAGCTCAGCACATCTTGGGGGGCGGGGGGCAGTGCAGCGTGTGGTGCTGGGAATCGCGTGTCAGTCCTTGTGCTTGTCTAAGCAGGTGCTTAGTCTACAGAGCCATCGCACCAGCCTTTAGTGTCGATTTTTAATCTAAAGTGATTTTTGAAAAGTTACCTCATATCTATTAAAAGACCTGTATTATTTTTTAAAAGATACTGGTAAAGATGTGGGAAAAGTGAAATCATTGCAGAGTTTGTGGAAATGTAAGTTAGCACATTTGTGAAAAACTGTATGGAAATTGCTCAAACAATAGTAACTCTAAAATAAGTTCCCACAAGGTTACTTTTAAGTTTATTCAGATGAATTGAAATCAGAATCTCAGAGATTCCTGTAACTACATGTTTATTATAACATTATGCAAATTACTTACTTGTCCATCAATGGTGAATGGTTAAAAAGTGTGATATATACATTCAGTGAAATATCATTTAGCCTTAAAAGGAAGGCAATATGAGGGCCACTGACATAGCTTGGTGGACTAAGTGCCTGTTTAGGCAAGCACAGAGACTGGGGTTCAATCCCTGGTCCTGCAAGCCACACTGGGCTCACTAGCCTGCAACTAAAAAAAAGTTCAGGCACGGTGGTGTAAGCCTGCAATCCCAGCACTGGCGAGGCTAAAAACAGGAGGATCACTATGAGTTTGAGGTTCGTAGTGAGACCCTGCAGGGGAAAAAACAAAAAAGAAAAAGGCAAACCTGCCACAATTGGGAAAGTGGTGGTAAAGGGAACAAAGTTTCGGTTATGCAACATGAGACAGCACAATCCCTGTAACTAATGGCACTGACAGAGACTTAAAACTAGCTAAGACAGTAGATCTTATATTAAGTTTCTTATCACAAAATCATCAGAATTAATATTAATAAAGGAATTGGGAGAGAATATCGGGTGGTGATGTGTATATCTATGAGCCTGGCAGTGTGAGCATTTTCCAAGATCTGTTTTTATGCTAAATATCACCAAATTGTCTACATTTAAGCAAGAAATTGCATTTAAGCATGTAAAGCGAGCCCCTGAGACCGGGCAGAGACAGCGCGGCCGACTCCGCCGTCCTGCTCCATCCCGCCCGCCCCCGCCCAGCCCCTGAGACCGGCCAGAGACAGCGCGGCCCACTCCGCCATCTTGCTCCATCCCGCCCGCCCCCACCCAGCTCCTGAGACCGGCCAGAGACAGCGCGGCCGACTCCGCCGTCCTGCTCCATACCGTCCGCGCCTGCCCAGCCCCAGAGACCAGCCTGAGACAGTGGCTGACTCCAGCGGCCTCCTGGATCCCGCGCCAAGCTCTCCCAGCGAGAGCGAATTTACAGGACTCACCAGGCTTCCCAGATCAGTGAGAGGGTGGTGAGTCTGAGGGAGAGCCTTTGGCTTCTTCCCACACGCGCTACGCAGATCCCTGTCCCCAACCCCTC
>PVKA01053023.1:0-11429 GCA_004027165.1 Ctenomys sociabilis
CCCTCTCTCTTTTCCCCTTTCCATCTCCCTCACCACACATTCCCTCTCCTCCCCTCTTTTTTTTGTTCTTTCAGTATATTCTACTAAAACGTAGAGAGAACATTTCTAACACCCAACTGCAGAAAGTAAGCCTGATATGAACCTGCTGTATTGCCTTAGGCACCTTTATTTTCTTTCCGCAAAAGAGTCAAATTGGAGGTCACCATAAAGCCCGAATCCTGCAACACACTGGCTTCAATTCCACTCTCTGCTTTTCATTTATGTTCTTCTTGTAAAGATTTTTGTTTTTGAACCGTTTTTTGTGTTATGTTATTATATCACTGTTACAAGAATGTTGCAAAATCCATATAAACATCTTGAATGAATATCAGAATTATTTGACGGCTCTTGCTATTAGGATCGGTTTCTTTCTATTTTGTGGTACAAATTAGTCTTTCAACTTTACAAGGTTATATACATCAGAGTTTTCTGTCTTTTGAGTTTTATGGTCAGCAACTTGCTGCCATCAGGGTTTTTAGCATAATGACTTCCACTCAGTGGACTCAAATATGTGTTAATCCCAGATTTAAGGACACTTCTACAGAGGACAAGAAGACAGAGTATAATCTTTGTAGAATTATTGCCTCAGATTTTTACTCAGCTATAAAAACTAGTCTTTCATAAATATTTTATGTCTTAAAGCACTCATTTAAATTCCACTTTACATTTTAGATTAGTACTGGAAATATGGCATCAGTAGTAGAGAATATGGTTAGATTTTTCTAAATAGTAATTAAAGAAAAGGACTTTCACAAAGAACATATAAATACAGGATTTCAAAGAGCTGCTGTCAAGAAATAGCTACAGGGTGGGGGATGCAGCTCAGTGGCACAGCACCTGCCTGATAAACATGAGATCCTGAGTTCAACTCCTGATACAAAATACATACACATAGCATGTTAAAGCCTGCCTGCTGGATGTCTTGTCACAAATGTGTGAACCGACCAGAGGGGCTCTTTAGGGCATCAGAGGCCAGTTGTAAGCATGCTGGGAGTTGAGAGGAATATGCAGCATAAGGGAAATCATTGCAATCAATCTGTTCATTTCTCAATTTTGCTAAGATATATATTGATTTAATGGTAATTGTTATGTACTCTTTTGTTGACCCATATAATGAATATTATTCTAGTTTTAAAAAAGTACATATATTTTTATGTCCTTTAATGATTAAATAGGACATTTAGGTTGTAACAATGAGAAAAAAGGATAATGGAAAGCCTGGAGAAAAGAAAGGAGCTATTATCAAAATATTACTTCTAATTTTGGCAGCACTTAAAATAATTTAGGAAAAACATCTCAAAATAAGACTCATATTACTACCAGGGTGTAAGATTATTCAAACCCTGCTTCTTCCATGGCCAAAGTATTCTTCCAATTCTCTTTTTCTTCTCAATTGAACTCAGTTACTTGTTATGTATTATGACTAACCTAAAATTATTCATTTAAATATTATTGCATATCTAAAATGAAGGTTTTACTTTTATTACAACTCTATTTTCATGGTTAATGTTTTTATGGCCACCAATTTCAAGTGCTCAATAATCCCTCTGTGGTTTTTATGTTGTGATAAAAAAACAAAATAATAACTTTCATAACCCATGGCAAAGTAGGGTTGGCTTTATCCAGCTTCAAGCTTATATCTTCACACTTATAATGTCTAAGAATTATTTTGGGTTTTAAAAATATCATGACACTCAAATATAAAGAAGATCAATATAGAATAGCATTTGAAAAATACAATATTGGATTAAAGTACAGGGTATTTCTCCAAGGTAACAAATCAGTTATACTCATTTTATGAAGCAAATTCAGTTTATTAGAAGTTAAATTTTAAAGACTTAAAATGTTAATATATCAGCCACCTGTGTAAACTGATATTCGTACAGAAAATCTTGTTTTATAATGCTTTCTTCAGGAGAGGAAATTAAAGAAAACATATTGAAAATGTTATTAACCACCAGTGTTTGCTAATATAAACTTAAAGATATAGTTGTGATAGCGTATTTTGAGAAAGATTACATCATCTTATATGTGCCATGTGTCATTATTGGCTTAGGTACTGAGAAAGGTGCCTGTGGATAATGTTCTTTAGAAAAACATGGTGCCAGAGTAATTGGCCCTCATGGAGAATCCATCAAAAGAGGTGACAAAGACACATTAGAGTGTCACTAGGTTGTCCACGAGTTAATCTTGGGTCTGTGAGGATGGGGGTGAAATGACTTAACACCCTATGCCTCAGTGTCTGTATTTAAAAAATCAAGATGGTGTGAATATTACTCAGATTTTACAAGACTTATGAGCATCAAAATAATTTAACATACTGATAGTAGTGCCTGAAAATTCTTATGGCCTCTACAAATATTACCTGTGATTGCTGTCATCACACTATGTATTGAATCTGAAATGTTCTTCAAAAGAACATTTCAACATATTGGAGATGTTGACCCTAATGTAGCAGTGTTCAGAACTGAAGCTCTGGGAAGGGATTCAATCATGAAACACCTAAGTTCATCCATGGATTAACACACTTATCAATGGATTAATGGATTCACAATTTACCAGCCCATTGGGAAGCAGTAGAAATTTTAGATGGTGGGCATTGTTTGAGAAAGTGGGTCACTGAACTTGTGCCCTAAAAGGTTGTGTTTTGCTTCAGGCCCCTTCCCCTTTGCTCCTCACTTCTCAGCCCCCACAAGTGGGTGGTTTTCTGTATCACATACTGCTAGCCATGGTCTCCTGCTTTACTGTAGACCAAAGACAACACCACCAAATGGGCTTTATCACTAAGCCAAGATAAATCTCTCCTCCCTTAAACTGATGGCTCCCAGGAATTCTGTCACAGCAATGGAACACTAAATTGCTAAACTACTAAAACTCATACATTTATATAAATAATTGTAAGGATTTGGAATGATTTACACTAGTTATAATGATGTAATCTCAAAATCTATTAGCCCATTTGCTTTCAAAGCTTACCAATGAAAGCAAAATACTGGCTCACACTGAATATCAGAAATATACTACTGGTACACACAAGATCTTATTGTTGGATGAGGAATGAATAAGAGACAATTCCTAACTTCTAAAAATTTATGGTCCAAAAGAGACATAATTTACAAATAAGTGTCAAGCTGCAGCATCCTCGAGGTATTTTATTATAGATTTGTGGCTTTCAAGCATGATTATACTTAGGATTCTGCTTCTCTAGACCCACTCCTAGTTCAAAAATCCATCTTAGTGACTTCGTCAACACTGACAGAATATCCAATGTCACAACTGAAAGAAGGAACAGTTTTATTTTAACTGACTTTGTGTTAGAGGCTACAGTCCAAAATCTGCTAGTTCCAGAGTGGATGGCAGAGAATTACTCATATTTTTAAAGAAGAGAGAGAGAGAGAGAGAGAGAGAGAGAGAGAGAGAGAGAGAGAGAGAGAGAGAGATCAAAGTAGGAGATACATATTTACATGCTGTACCCCCAGACACCCACTTCTCCTGGAAAGGTTCTTTTCTCAGAATCACTTTGCTGAGGGTGTGCCAAATATCTCAGCAGATTAAAGTGCCTGCAAGCATGTGCCAGGGCCTAGGGTTAGACCCCAGGCCTGCCATATGGATCCCACTCCCAAGGCATGCTGAGACAGCAATTGAGTCTGGGCCTTGTGGCAAGCACCCGTAACCCCAGCTCTTGGGAGGCTGTCAACAGGATGAATACTAAGAGTCCGATTTAATAAGGAGACCCTGAACATCCTGTAGAACCTTCCGTAAAATATTTAAAAAAAACAAAAAAATCACATTCATTGTAAACTCATGGCAAATCCATTCCAACTAAGAGTAAAAAAAGTCCCATGAGATTTTTGGGGCACAGGAGGACGTCTAGAATTAAATCCTAATGATAAACTGTTTTGGATTATCATGAGATTGAAATTTATACAAAGCTAGGATAACTAGAAAGGAAAAAGATTGGAAATAAACACAAATAAGTTTTAAGTAAATGGCTCTTAAAAGAATATGAAATATAATAGGCATGGTAGAGATTGTATAAACTGTTAAAATATCATATCAATAACACATTTATTAGACTGTAAATAAATGCAGTAAGGATATATGCACCAACATACATACATACATATATATATATATATATATATATATATATATATATATATATATATATAATTGTAAAAACTTTGTGCACCAATATTGCACATATATAGAAGCCTAAAAACTTTTAGATTAGGGCAATAAAATTTTTTTTTCCAAATTATCATAAGCTGTAGACTGCTTTCTAAAGAAAGGTATGATTGATGGAAATCGTCAACAATCATTCAAAGAAAAACATGCAAAATTTGTATTAAGGGTTAAAAAATTGGCCAGGCAGATTCTAAAGAATAAAGGAAAAACTAACTGCACAGTTTGGAGACAATCTGCATAAGGGCTGAGTCAGAGGGGAAGACCCCCTTGCAAGTATATTTCAGTGTCACCTGAAACTTTTAGAGACTAGGATGAAAACTATTTTGTATTTTAAAACAGATCAAATTTTAGGAAGTTCCACCATTAGTTTTATAACAATTATTATGTGAATAAAATAGTTATCCAATACCACCATAAGTTTTATTGCATTTGTTCCAGGAAACTGATTTTATTCTCTGCTATATCCAATGGATTGCATAGACATATTCATAAGAAGTTCTGAATATTTTACCTAAGAGAACCAGAGATATATTTGTGTAAAACCTATATGGCTCTTGTTTTAAAGCATTTTATAATTACACATGTGATTACATTTTTAATAGCTATTTTTAAAAAAATAATCATTTTAATGAGAAAAAAAGATAAAATAGCAACAAAACGGTTCCATCTGGTTTTTAAAAATAGCAGCTAATGGGTAGAATTCTCACCCCGACCAACTCTATATGCTGATGTCTGTGAACTAAGCAGCTATCCTGAGGAAGCAATGTGTAACACTAAAACCATGCTTGAAATACCTATCATTTTGGTCTTCTAAATGTATACTGCTTCCAACATCATATCAATTATTGCTATACTCTTTAAAGTAAATGTTTGTAAAAAAAAAATCGAGAGATAAGAAAAAAAGTCATAGGATTGTCCTGGTACAATGTTCTATGTGGTTTCAATTCTAAATTTCTGCATAGATGATTATTAATCCATTTTGTGCTTCCCTTTGGTAACACTATCATCTTGTGTTTATTATTGTTCTATGGAGTAAGAAATAAGAAGAACGAAGAAAGAATCTCTCACTGACAAAAAACTATTGTGTGTAATACAGAGGTCCCATATTCTGATAACAAAAGGACTGTGTTTACTTCCTATGCTAGGATATCTCCTTAGATGTCCAAAGCATGCCACAGGGGAAGTTAGGCTATTTCTCTCTAAGACTTATATTGTAGAAAATTACATTTGTGAGCACTTAGTTTGCTTGTATCATTAACATAAACATTTGAAGCAGACAAATTTCCTTTTACTTCTTATGAATGTTAGCTTAAAAAAATAATGTCTTTGAAATATTTGTGAAGTTTCACAGAAGTTTGAGTAAGTGTAAGATGCCGAATCTGCTGTTGTAAAAGCCTTTCTGGAATGTGGCCAAAGTGTTGCTAAACTTCAAGAAAATGAGAGACTAACATTTTTAACATTCTAAATGTATTGTATATTTACCATGCCTAAGAGAAAATCTACTCATTAGAAATCTGCGTTAAAGATTTAGATTACTTTTTATTCTATATGTAGATAGTTTCATCTATTCTTCATTTATAATGTATCACATTATGAAAAATAAATGTTAAGCAGAGTCGGTTACCAAGAATATTTTTCAACCTCTTATATATGCAAGGAGTTTACATGCTGTCTTAGCGAAGTATGTAATCAGCCCCACTGTGGCATGATTATAGGCAATTCGATTATTATAAACACACAGGTACATTTACTATGAGCAAATCTGTTGATACACTCTTCATTAAAAATACAGTTTCTGACAATCCAAGGGAATAGACAAATTGCTCTCAGTTGCCGCTAACCTAATCCACACAGCACATTCCAGAATGGACTGTGAATGAATCAGTCTGTTCCATATCCTTTTCATTCAAATTGTGGTGAATTTTTTAAACTATATTTTATGGAGCAGCTGCAGGGCCTGAGCTTCTTTTTGTCTTCAAAAAAAATAAAATAAAATAAAGGCCTCATTTAGCTCTTGGTGGACTGTTGAGCTGCAATGTGTTTGTTAGTCTAATGCATCCATTCTTTGTGCAGTTACTGACTCCAGACACATTGCAGCTCCCTTCCCTCGTAAGCTATGTGAGGAGACAGTAGGTCATTGCTATAGTTTGCCTTCCAACAAAAGCAGGAGAGGTGTGAAGCAAATGTTTGTGTACGTCTGAGACTCTGTGACTATGGCTGAGTAATTAGCATCAGACTGAACTTGGCCTACAACGATGGGAAGGATAAGAAATTTTACTGACAGCTGCATGGGAACGATGTTAATCTGACAAGGGTTTCAGAGAAAGGATGCTGTATTTAATCGCTGGTGCCATGCTATGTACTACGTTCTTTACTGCCAGGCAATGTTCAAAACTCTGAGAAAACAGTCAGTGTCCTGATTTGTGTGATGTGAAACTATGGTCAGGTTGTAACCATGACTACCCTGACAGGAAGAGGCCTGACACACAATGGAGCCCACTAATTACAACCGTATAACCCTACCACCTCTCTCATGTAAGAAATTCTCCACAGGATTATTGCATCTAATTTGAAAACTTTAGAACTTTCCTCTAAATTTCATCTGGAGAAATATACAAAAATTTCAGAAATGTTTATAATCTCTAGCTACAAGACAGTTTTATAAACTTCTTCTTACCTGGTTGGCTTTTGCAATATAAATTTATATTGCACATTCATCTTGTATATAATTATTTCCATGTTATAGATTTTTAGTAATTTCTTAATGATGCAGTTTAATACGCTTTGTGTTAAAAAAGACTGTTATTCTCAAGAGCAGTAAAAGATATACACTGGGGAAACAGTGTCCAGAGTTAGAAGTGGTAATTACCTTGACATCCTGGAGCATTTCTTCTATTTCAGAATTAGAATTCAGAATCACATTTATGACTTACAAAAATTTTAGGATATTCAGAATGAAAAGATTAACTTATTTGTTCATATACCTTTGAAATGTATATACTGACATATTTTCTGTACTAGAAACAGAATAGGTGTAGCATTTCTAAATGATAGGAGGAAAATTCACTCTAAGATTTCATATCATAGCTTGACTTTATTTTGAAATTTCAGTATCTCTAAAAGTAAAGCAAATATTGTGTTTGAATTATGAATTAGACATAAGACAAACCATCGTTAAAGTATTCCTTAAAATACAAAACTGTGTTTGAAGCTTTAGACACTGTATCCGGGGGTGTAAGCAGACTCTGGTGTTTAATGGAATAGTATCAAAGATACAAAATAATAATTGTAACAATGAAATCAGTTGCCTGGTAGAGATAAACTCAGTATATTCTATACCTAAAAGAATTAAAATACTCAAAATATCATTCCCAGAATTACAGTTAATATAGTATTTTTTATCATTTAACACTTGTATGAATGTTATAATGTAATGCTAAATTTGTTTACCATATATAGCATTTGAGTTTTCTATAATCTTTTCTAATAGCTTAGTATTAGTTAAAAATTATAGTTTGTGGATGCAGCTAGAGGGTTATATTAGATACATTTGATTTAGGGCAGTGAAATAATTGGAGTGCCTGAAGGTAAACATAAAAAAGGGGAGAAGTGACCTCCAGAAGAAGATGCTATAAATTGGATTGTGTTACCCCAAATTCAATTTATGGAAACCCTAATCATTGGTATGACAGTACACGGAGATTGGGCTTTAGGGAGGTAATTAAGATTAAATGAGCTCATAAATCTGGGGTCCCAATCTGACAGCATTAGTAGCTTTATATAAAATGCACAATCCCAAAACCTAAGTGTGTGCTCAAAGCAAATCCCAGTGGCCACGTGGTGAGAAGAAATCTATCTCAAGCCCCAGGGAAGGACTTCACCAGAATCGGACTGTGCTCATACCTTGACCTAAGAATTCGAGCCTCTAGAACGCTAAGAAACAAGCCCAACACCTTTTATTTAAGCCACCCAATTTTCAGTATTTTACTAAGGTATCCAGAGAAGACTAATAAGAATCTTCATACATAAATTTATTAAGCTTATTTATCAAGAAATAGATTTTATGTTACAAGCCTATGAAGTCTGATGCATTGTGCAGTTAGTTGGTACATTAGTTACGTTCTCCTTGCTGGGACAGATTGCCTGACGCAAGTTAAAGGAGGAAAGGTTTATTCTAGCTCCCAGTTTGAAGAGGTTTCTGTTCATACTCTGCTGACTCCAAGGCAGGATGGCATGGCAGAGGGGGCATAGCAGAGGAGAAATAGCTCATGGATAGGTAGGCACGAAGCAGACAGGGTGGGAACGGAAGACTAGAGATACCACAGACGCTTCGGGGCCACCCCCAGGGAGCTGCCTGCTCCCACCAGGCCTCAGCTACCTGCTTAGCATAGCGATAAACTCACCAGTGGGTGAATCCCCTGAAAAGTACCAGGCCTCCTGGTCCCCTGCACTTCCCGAAACCCTGCCTTTCAGTTTGTGGAGCCTTGGAGAAATACCTAGAAATAAACCATAGAAGTGAAGAAGCTTTTTTTTTTTTTTAAAACTGGGCATAGAAGAAAATATAGATTACCAAAACTTTTGCTTACGAATTTAGTAAAGAAAATCTGAAAGGTACAATACACAGTATGAAAAGGAAAGAATCTGCTCAAAATAAAAAAAAAAAAATAACTGGGAGGAGGGAAAGGAGAAGAGAGAGACGAGCAAAAAAAAAAATATATATATATGTGCCATGTACCTCTGTGGATTAAAACTCCTGCAAGCAGGCACAGGGGCTGGAGAGCTGATCCTCAGGCCTGACCTGCCGGCCCTGCCCCTGGGGTGCTCGGAGCTGACAATGGAACCTGTGCATGGTGGCCTGGGCCGGTAATCCCACCTCTTGGGAGGCTATAAAACAGAAGAATCACTTCAAGTCAGATGTAGTAGTGAGATGAGACTCTGAACACCCTGTAGATCCTTCCATAAAAATAGAAATACATATATATATGCATATATGCACAGGGTAGCTAGCATAATTGTACTAATTATAATATTAATTCCCTTTTGTTTATTGAAAGGAAGAGTTAATGCTTAATTTTCATGTATAAAAGATATTTGCATATATTTATTTATTTATGTTTTATGTGTTTAGTCTACAGGGTCTCACTTCACAGATCAGCCTTGTAGCGATCCTCCTGTTTTCCTGTTTTTCAGCCTCCCAAGCGCTGGGATTACAGACATGTGCCACCATGCCCAGTTTCTGTGGCGCATTCCATGCACCGAGTATTGCTGGCCCAGCACAACACGTGGCATTGTGGATCAAACCCCGGGTTCTTGCGCTTGCCAGGCAGGCACCTAGTCTGCTGGGGTACCTCCCAAGCCAAAACTGTTTAATTATTTCTATCAATTTTGCACGCTTATATATGGTAATATGAGCAACTGCTTGGATTGCCTGTCATTTTGTTTTCAAATTCTGTATCATTTTAAATCTTTTTAATTTTTTATTCTCTTAAAAATAAAATTAAAATAAAAGCATTTCAGACCCACAGTCTAGAGTTGTAAGAAAGGAGATTTTGCACACCATTTTTCTATCTTGTTTAACTCAAGTTTTACATTTCTGAAAAACATAAAAATCATAAAATGAAGACATATTTTACACTAACCATGCTAACCTACATGGCGCTTTTTATTAAGAGGGTATTTTGAGAATTTGTTATAAATATCAGTGTTCATGGTTTATCTCCTTTATTCTGACTAAAAATCACGTAAAGATCATAAGAATAAAAAGAAACAAGCAACAGTTTATGAAAAGGATGAAGAATAACATCATTATTATTTTCATAAAGCTTTATTTAGAGATTACATTTGCTTTTGATGGTACTTTTCAATAATACCACTAACCACTTGTGGATGATACCCATGGTTCTCTCTTAGCAGTAAGAAACACTTCCGGTGGCTGCCTGGAAAATTTGCTGATGAGCAGATCCAATTTCCCCTGTCCAAATGGAATCCCTTCGCCTGGAGTCTCACTATCTAAGGACGAGCCCATTTTATGATGAAGAGTGCGAAGTCTAGATTCTTTAACTGCAGGAGTGTCTCAAGGGTCTTGGCAGCTTCAGATCTCCCCTGGGAGGAGTGGATGGCTTCTTCTTATTATTATTATTTAAGACCTTTATTAACAGGTGCTTCCAGTTTGTTGACTTTTTTGAAAAAATCACGTTGCAAATTTTTATTACAAATTAAAAATGAAGTTCTTAAAAATCTCAACTTTACCAGATATGAAACAATTTAAAAACCTTTAAAGGTGTATTGAGAAAACCAGGCTTTTTTAAAAAACACATTTGTCATTACCAAAAAGAGATGTCTTTATAGGTAAAAATAATAAAAACCCATGTTGCATAGATAATGCAGATAGTTCTAGTTATCTGATCAACGGGCAAAAAGCAAGCACTTAAGGTCTTCAGTTCCAATCTTTTGTTCATTTCTTATTGCTGCAATTTCCTATTTGTTTATTTCTTGCTGGATGACTGAAGTGGATAATAGTAGAGATGTTAAGCCGGCCAGCCCCGCCTTGCTCAGCCTCAGGAGCACATGAATTCTCAGCTGGTGGATCAGCTGCTTTTGTCCCTTTGGCATCTTGTGGTTTAGGGTTTTCTGGGCGTCTGCGTCGGTAGTTGAAGTTGCAACAATACCGACGTTGAGGTGGCTGCTGACCTTGGGTCTCATCTCCTTGATTGTCCCTATCTTCTTCATTGCCACCCTCTCTAGGCTGTCTTGGCGAGGAGGGCCCCTGCGGGATCGTGGTCCATAACCTCGATACATGTTCTGTCTCACTTGTCTACCTTGTTCTGCACCCTGGTTGCCAGCACCCTCCATCACTTCTCCTTGCACTGAGGGTTGCAGTACTGTGGTCACGCCCTCTGGTCTCCGCATGTAGTGAGGTGGGAACCTTCACCTGCGGTGGGGCCGGGGTGGCTGGGCCTGGCCTTCGGGAGCACTCTCCGATCCCTCATTTGAAAGGCTCCTTTTGCACCATTGCTGGATTTTGTCATATCTAATGTAATCTGTTGCTTCCTTGTACATGGACGGGGGATATAGTTCAGGGCACAGTTGTCTGGTCTCAGTGGAACACTCCCTTTTAGACTTCCTGTAGGCAAATTTTTATTTCAATGGAGTGTCAATTTTCAATGCTTATTTCAAAGGGGGGCTAATTTTTTTTTTTTTTT
>PVKA01053024.1:0-11429 GCA_004027165.1 Ctenomys sociabilis
ATTTTTTTTTTTTTTTTTTTTTTTTTTTTTTTTTTTTGAGACAGGGTCTCACTATGCAGTTCAGGCTGGCCTTAAACTCACTTTGTAGCTCAGGCTGGTCTCGAACTCACAACAATCCTCCTGCCTCAGCCTCCCGAGTGCTGGGATTACAGGCATGCGCCACCATGCCCGGCAACCAAATATTTTCTTAATTTTCACATTTGTTAGGAATTACTTCTAGGTGTGGTGGCACACACCTGTAATCCCAGCACTAAGGAAGCTGAGGCAGGAGGATCATTGTGAGTTCAAAGCCAGCCTGGGCATAGAGTGAATTCAAGACCAGCCTGAAGTACACAGTGAGACCTCGTCTCAAAAAACAGACAAAAAAAAATAAAAAATACTTTCTGCTATAACAATGTACTTTCTTTTTGGCAGGTGTGTGGATGGGCTGGTGTGCAGGTATCTTACTCTGTATTCCAGGCTGGCCTGGACCACATCTCATACCCTGGGTTTGTTTCCAACTCACGATCCTTCTGCCTCAGCCTCCCAAGTGCTAGGATTATAAATGTGTCACCATACTCAGCTGTAGTATGCACCCAGCTACAGTATACTTTTTTGTATGAGTAAAATATGTTGAACCTATTTTCACTACTACTGTACTTGGTAGATGGTATCGAAGAACAAAAGTCAATCTATTCTTTTCCTGTGAAGACACAGTAAATCAAAAGAGAATAAGCTGAAAGTACACTGATCCAAATTACAGCAAATTCACCTGCTGTTACACTCATTTTCATACCTTTGCAGGTGTTCTTTCTCTACCTAGAATGCCCTAAGAGAGTGACCGCAAACCTTTCAGAGATACAGCCAGCCTCAAGTGCATAGCAAGATCTTGTCTCAAAAAAATTTTAAAAAGTTCTAAAAATATGATTAACTGATTCAATTTTTTTGAGATGGGATTTCCTTATGTTATCCAGGCTGATCTCAAAGTTCTGTGAGCTCAAGTGACTCTGTTCTCCAGAATTCAATGTCATGAGTATACAACAAGATATTCCATCATGGCCATGGCTAGCTCAACTATGTTTTATTTCGCAGTACTCAGGGTTGAACACACGGCTTATGCACTGAGCTATATCCTTAACTCATTTATTCATTTGTTTATTTAATTTTGAGACAAAGTCTTGCTAAATCACTAAATTGCTCAGCAGAGTTCAAACCCACAGTTCTTCCTGTATCAGCCTCCCTGGGTGCTGGAATTATAGGTATATGCCACCAGACCAGGTTCAACACTCCCTTTTCTTTTTCAATTTTTAGTTGATATATAAAAATTATACAGGAAATACTTATTAAAGTGCATGAAGGGATTTGTACAATACTGAATATTATCCCTTAAAATTAAACACAGAGGATCCACATATGGTGACACAAAGTCTGTACTTAAGTCGGGCGTGGTGGCGCAGGCCTGTAATCCCAGCACTTGGGAGGCTGAGGCAGGAGGATTGTTGTGAGTTTGAAACCAGCCTGAGCTATAAAGTGAGCTTAAGGCCAGCCTGAACTGCATAGTGAGACCCTGTCTCAAAAAAACAAAAAACAAAACAACAAAAAACAAAGTCTGTACTTACAACACCGGGGCATCTGAAGCAGAACTGAGGTGAAGGGCAGCCTGGACTACATAGTAAATTCAAGCACCATTTGAGCTACATAGTAAGATCCTCTTTCAAAAATTTAAAATTTAAAAAATTAACCATACATACAAATGAATAAAACTAACTCAAAACACTAATTCATGGTTTAAAAAGTGATTTTTTTCATTTCTTCTGCATTCACAACTTGTATTATCATTTATCTGAAATTACTAGTTATTTGAGATTTGTATGTTCCAACCTTCTTTGAGGATTTTTTTTTTTTTTGAGGACTATTTTTGTCAACTAATCTCTATACACAATTGAGTCAAATTCTCTTCCTCCACTAATATTTTTCCAAATGTCAGAGTTATCAGTTTACTCTTTCAAATTCCCTGCCAGCCATGTTTTCATTTAAAATCAGGAGTTTTCATTTGTAACAGCACTGAATTTTTAAAAATCTTACCTTAAGAAATGCCTCCTCTGTATTTCAAATAATATCATTTACTCTAAGAAGCCAGAATGTATCTACTTTATAATTTAACATATTGTGACTTAGGGGAAATGTTTTTGAATGAGAAAAGTGACTTGGTCTCCAGTATGCTAAACATATTGAACAGAATGTAGAAACAGAAGTCCAACTATTCAAATCTTAATTTCTGTGGGATTATAAAACATAATAAAAGATTAATGAAACAGTCACCGTTGATAGAACTTGTTGTACTCATATGAGCTATGATACAACTGTCAGCCTTCTTGAAGAATATGTATCTAAATACTACTTTCATAACAACCTCATAAAATTTGTATACTCTCAACTTTATAACTCACTAGCAATACTTAATTTTCCTTATAATATTTGTTGTTCATCAACGAGTGGCATCCACACTCTGAAAAAAAAAAAATCTAAGGTATGCAACATAAGCGAAGGTATAAATTTTCAAATTATTCATGCAGAATATCCACAACTGGAATTTCAATTTTAAAATAATTTATTAGAGTTCATTCTCCTAAATAGCAAGTTGATTCAAGACCAATTTGAACTTTGTTCAACATTACCAGAACCACCTGATTTTTTTGTGGTGAATGGATCCCACTAGACAATCAAATGGATTGTAAAAACTAAAAAAATGTCTTTATAATCCTGTAACTATGGACTAAAACATAAAACACAAAAATTATTTCTCACTGGCATTTGAAAAAACGTAGTTCTCTGGCTACTTGAAATTTCAAATATTTTAATGAAAACACCTAAAACCAGTGATCTGAGTATGTCTTACTTTCCTTTTTCTTTTCTTTCTTCCTTTCTTTCCTTCCTTTCCTTTCTTGATACCAGGAATTTAATTCAGGACCTCATGCTTGCCAAGCAGGCACTACACTGCTGAGCCATATCCCCCGCCCAAGTGATGTGAATTTCTATTCAATTATTAGTTGACAAAGGGATTCCATTGAAAAATAATATAGATTACAAGTACCCTGTATAACTAATTTAGTTACAACCTTATCAGATATTTTATTTTAAAAATTATACAAACCTAGTTCTCTTCTTAAGAATGAAAAAACTATCACCCTGGAAGGGCTTGAGGAACAAAGATTCCAAAATAGAGCCCAGCCTGGGCCAACTGGCAACTCAAGAGATCCTGTCTCCAAATTAAAAGACAAATTTTAATCCCCAGTACACACGCCTCCAAAAACATGGGAGGTCCAGGCATAGTGGCTCTATCAGTTTTTTCAAATGCCAATGAGAAATAATTTTTGTGTTTTAGGTTTTAGTCCATAGTTACAGGATTATATAGACATTTTTTAGTTTTTACGTCCATTTGATTGTCTAGTGGGTGGGATCCATTCACCACAAAAGTCAGGTGGTTCTGGTAATGTTGAACAAAGTTCAAATTGGTCTTGAATCAACTTGCTAGTGCTGTAACCCCAGCACCCTGTAAGGCTGAGGGAGGAGGGTCACAAATTTTGATTATACCCTTAGGTTTAATTTGAGGTAGACAATTTAGGAAGTCTATCTCAAATTAAAAAATATAATAAAAGGCTGGGCATCGTGGCACATGCTTGTAATTCCAGCACTGGGGAGGCTGAGGCAGGAAGATTGTTGTGAGTTTGAGACCAGCCTGAGCTACAAAGTGAGCTTAAGGCCAGCCTGAACTGCATAGTGAGACCCTGTCTCAAAAAGACAAAAAAAATAAAATAAAATAAAATAAAATAAATAAATAAATAAAAATAAAAATAAAAATAAAAATAAAATATATATATATATATAAAATAAAATAAAAGGACCGGGACTAGGGGGTTAGCTCAGTGCAAAGGCTCCAAGTTTAGACTTCAATACCCCCCCCCCACACACACACGTCTCACCAAAAAACACAACAAATGCTCACAGTTTAAAAAAAAAAAAAATACTGCTATTAATTCTCCAAAATGCTCCTTCTGTATGTTAAATACACTTACTCCACCATTCTTGTCACTTTATGAAGCAGAGTGCAAGTCCTCTTTTTTCAGTTCCTTTAGTTGTGTTGTTGTAGCTATCTATCTAGACCTGAATCCATTTGAACTGTTTACCTTTCATGGTCACTTCCATTTTGGGGAAGAACCAGAAGTCACAGGGTACCACAACCAAAAAGATACATGAGGACACACCTCAATGTTTCTGTAACTCTGCCTTTTTGGTTGGATGGCACCTGATAGCAATATTCAGCATATTTTTTAATCATACCTCATAAGAACATTCACAAAAAAATACTTCCAGAATTGCTTCAGAAAGAGGCAAGAATGATGACAGAAGTGAATTCCAAGCAAGAAGAGTACCTTTTCCCTATGTACTGTCGATTAAACTCAGGGCCTTTCTACTGAACTAGAGTCACAACCGCCTTTTTTTTACTTTAATACAAGGTATAAATAGCTGAATTGTCTATGCTGTGCTTGAAATTTTAATTCTCCTGCCTCAGCCTCCCAGAACACTGGGATGAGAGTTATGAGCCACCATACCCAGCTTAAAGACAGAGAGTATATGGAGTTGGATTAATGGCAATATATCTTTTACCGTAATAAACTTATTTATTTATTTTGATGGATCCAGGGATTGAACTCAGGCCCTTCCATTTGCACTTATTCTGAGCCATCTCCCCGGCCCCAGTAATAAACTTTTTTTAAAAACTATGCTGATAAAATCAAAGTTGGATATTGAATACATAAAGGATCATTGTACTCTATTACTGCTTATGTTTGAAATCTGTCACATTAGAACAAATGAACAAAATTTAACAAAGTATATAAAATTCTGTCATTAAATTTTGCTTCTACTTCAGACTAAAAACTACAAAGAAGAAAATGCTAAAATTAATATTTAATAGGTTCTTCAAACATTAAAAGATTAGATGATCAATGAAAGAAATTCAAGTGTACAACAGCAATAAGATTATGAGTTAAATTTCTGTCATGGTTGGAAGCATAGTTTTTAATTATGTTGAGTCAACAACATAATCTACTATTAATATCTCCAGTGAAGAAATCACTAAACAAAAAGTTTTAAGGTGAAATATAAGATTAGCAATTATTGACTAAATTTTAGGCAGAAAGTCTAACCTTTTCAAACAAAGAAACATTTCAACAACTAATTTGGAGGAAAATGCTAAAAGACAACTAGGAGTTACGTATAATAAAACATATTACAAGCATTTCTCTCTCCTTGGAAAAGCCAACTTGTCTCAGGTGCTAGAAGGGCTGGCAAAAAGGAAACCTCACAGCAGATTACAGTCAGGTTGTATGCTACCTTTTGAATACCCAGATTAATACACTAAATCCAATAGCAACATGAAATTATTTAAATGGAGACCACTACCTACACACATGGTAAGAATTTTCTGTGTGTATAAATGCAAATCTGGACAGGAATGAAAGTAGCCAATTCTGTTAGTAAGACATAGGGTAAAATTTAGAATAAATCCAAATGGAACTACTAATACTGAAAAGATGTGGTATGCAGGAAGATTTTGAGACATTATGTTCCAGTTTTAAAACAAGAACAGGACATAAAAATCTTTCCCTATTCTTGATACTGACTCATTTTTCTTTTATGATTTACAAGCATTTTGCTCTGTTTTTGAGATAAGGTCTCACTATGTTGCCCAGTCTAGCCTTAAATGTCCAACATGAAGCATTTTAAGTTGTCAAGTATCTAGTACATATAATACTATATACACACCTATATGTTTAGAAATATGTATACATGCACATACTACATGTATATATGACATACATTAAAAAAAAAAAAAAGAACACACTACCCATTCAGAATTGGGGAAAATTAGTTGGGCATGGTGGTACATGCCTGTAATCCCACAATTCCCACAGAGGCAAGAGGATCACAAGTTCTAGTCCAGCCTGGACAACTTGGCAATTTAGCCACTTAGGGAGCCTGTATCAAAAAATTTAAAGTGGACAGGTATCCCTGAGGATGTAGCCCAGGGCAACAATCCTGGGGGTTCAATTCTCAGCAATGAAAAAAAGATGGAGAAAATTAATTAAACTTTCCATGAATCTACATTATAAAGGGCCATGCTAATACAAAGAAAAATTCGTTTTCATTAATATTTCTTCAAACAGGGCTGGGGAGATAGCTCAGATGAATAAGCGCTTCCCTGGCAAGTGCAAAGGCCTGAGTCCAATCCCTGGTTCCGCAAAAAAAAAAAAAAAGAATTTATTCTTTTAGGGTGGGGGTAGGCATGGGGGTACATGCCTGTATTCCCAGCATTTGGGAGACTGAGACAGGAAGATGAGTTCTTTTCCCAGTTCTGTAAAAAAAAATAAAAATAAAAATAAAAAAATTCATGAGGGAAAAGATAAAATAGGGCTAGGTTCATGGTACATGCACAAGGCCCTGGGTTCAACGCCCAGTACAGCAAAAATAAGTTTTTTTAAATGTTCTTAAATTTCTTCTATCAATACTTCAAATATTATAGCAAAATCTTTCACCTAAAAAGCATACCAACAACTCCACCTCTAAGCAAATGTAATCTAGGGTAAGGGGCAGACAAGACCTGAATATAACAAGTTGGTTCCATTTCATTACAGTTTTGTTTTGTTTTTTTAGGGTCTCACTGCATAGTTCAGGCAGGCTTTGAGTTCACTACGTAGACCAAATTGGTCTCAAATTGCTTGACAATTCTCCTGCCTCACCCTTTCAAGTGCAGGGATTACAGGGGTACAACACCACACTTAGCTCATTACAGTTTAAGTCACTGAAATTCCTGTGACTACACTTACGGTCAGGTTCTAATGTAGGGGTCTATCTTCCCCCAGATTCTCAGAACGATGTGAGCCCCGAACCTCCAAAACACAAAGAATCACTATTCTTTTTTTTGTGTGTGTGCAGAACCAGGGATTGAACTCAGGCCCTTGCGCTTACCAGGGAAGCGCTTATTCTACTGAACTATCTAGCCAGCCCAAGAATCACTATTCTAATATTTTAATAACTTAAAATTATTTAGTTCAAATATTCTTCTCTCATATTAATAAAGGGGATTCTTACTACAAAATTAATCTTTTGGTCTTTTGCTGGGAATAACAGGGCATGCATGCCTATAACCTCAGGACTTGGGAGGCTGAGGTAGGAGGGTTGCCATGAGTTTCAGGACAGCCTGAACACATACACAGTTCAAGGTCAGCCTGAACTCCACAGTGAGACCCTGTCTTCTTTAAACACACACTCACTCTGTCTCTCTCTCTCTCTCTCTCTCTCTCTCTCTCTCTCTCTCTCTCTCCCTGAAACAAAGAAAAAATTAGTTTTTCAAAGAATTCCTTTCGGCAAAGGGCATGGACTCAGATTCAATTCCCAGCATGCTGTACCAGCCCTGCCCCCAGGGCGTGGTGGTGTATGCCTGTATCCCAGCACTTGGCAGGCTGATAACAAAAGAATCACCAAGAGTATGATCTGTATAGTGAGACTCTATAGATTCTGTACTAAAATACAAGGAAAAAAAAAAAAAAAAAAAGAATTCCTTACTTCAGTCCAGCCAAATAGTTCTAATATCCAAAGGCAACATATATCAACAATGACAAATACTCCAAAACAACTTACTCATAAATACCAATATATATATAATATATATGAAAGGTATATACTATTACAAATTTGAAACATGATCTTTCTGTATAATTCAGGCTGGTCTTTAATTCATTTTGTAGCCCACCCAGGCCTCAAACTCATAGTGATCTTTATGCCTCAGTCTCCCCAGTGCTAGAATTATAGGTATGATTTGCCACGCTCGGCTTCACTTTTTTTTTTTTGTACTGGGAATTGAATTCAGGGCCTTGTACTTACTAGGCAGGCACTGTGCTGCTACATCCTCAGAACCCCAGCTTGGATTCTTAAACAATCTTGTAACCTTCCAAATTAAATTGTATGAAATATCCCTCCAAATTCCCTCCAAAAAGTAGAATTTTGTGGGGGAGAGTATTGGGGATTTAATCCCAGGGCCTTCACACTGGGCTACATCACCAGTCTTTTCTTTTTTCTCTCTCAATTTATTTCAAAACAAGGCCTCTGCTGGGTGTGGAGGCACACAATTCCAGTACTCAGGAAATTGTGGCAAGAAAATTATTGCAGGTTCGAGGCCAGCCTGAACTAGTGGAGGCCCTGTCACAAAACAAAACAAAACAAAACAAAACAAAAGGACAAGATTTCAAGGCAGGTGTGAGAGCTGGGAAGCTGAGGCAGGAAAATCACCTTGAGCTCAAGGCCAGCCTGAACTACATAAAGACTCCACCTCAAAAAATAAAAATAAATAATGACAACAAGGTCTCACTAAACTACCCAGGCTAACCTAAAACCTGAAATCCTCCTGTCTCAATTGAATAGACTTTTAAAATTTTTTTTTATTTAACTCCACACTGAGCTGCTTGCTCACTCAACTTAATACATATAACTGTCAAGACAACTCCCCTATCATGTGCACCTAGGCTATTTTAACAATGGCATCTTTATTATTCTCACCCCAAGGCAGGAACCATTTCTTCAGTAGGTAATTCAATAAACATTATTTATTAAGTGAATCAAAGAGGATCCTTCCAAAGATTTACAGTCCAGCTGGGGGTGTAGCTCAGTAGTAAGCTCATGCTTGCTCTGAGTTCAAACCTCAGCACTAAAGTATAAAAAATAAAGTTAGACTGTCAGCACCCATGCAGCTGCTCTGCTACAAGCTGTGAACGCCTTCCCTCTATCAAATGCACAAGCTAATGTGTCAGATATACTTTGCTTCAACTGGGCACAGTGGAACATGCTTATGAGCCCAGCACACTGGGAGGCTGAGGCAGGACAATCATAAATGAAAAACGAGTATGACTTAATGACTTAGCAAGACTGTCAATCAATCAATCAAGCAAGCAAGCAAGCAAGCAAAGGGTGTAGTTCTGTGCAAAAACTATGGGTTCAATCCCAATACTATAAAAGGAGGGTGGCTACACTTCCTCCACAAAGACAAAATAAAGGCAAGATGTGCATGGCTGTAATCTCAGCACTCCAGAGGCTGAGGCAGGAGGATCAATACAAGCTCAAGGTCAGCCTGGGATACATAGTGAGTCTAAGGCCAGGTTGGGCTACATAGAGAGACACTGTTTCAAAAATGAAAACGGAATAAAATCAAGGATATTTATTTCATACAGGTCAGACAAGCAAGGTCAACCTACATTCCATACACATGTTTAACACTATTGGTCTCTGCCAAATATAATTCAACAAGTCATTTCTGCCCCCATCTTTTCAATATACTCATCTTAGCCAATAAATTGGGGCATTACAACATGATGAATGTAATTCTGGATAAAACTTAAAATATTTGAATTATAAGCTCCACTTTGTCACCAATTTAAAATGTGATCTTAGAAAAGCTATTTCTAGCCGGGCATGGTGGCGCATGCCTGTAATCCCAGCACTAGGGAGGCTGAGGCAGGAGGATTGTTGTGAGTTCAAGAGCAGCCTGAGCTACAAAGTGAGCTTAAGGCCAGCCTGAACTGCACAGTGAGGCCCTGTCTCAAAAAGACAAAAAAAAACATAGAAAAGCTACTTCTTTATGCCTCAATTTCCTAGTTCATAAAATGGGAGAAAATATCTGCCCTACCATATTCAGGGATTTAGAATCATAAAAAACTCAAACAGCATTCAGAACATAAAATCCTATGTAAAATGTTACTATAAATCCAAGTCAACAATAAAAAAAGGTCACCCATTCTTGATAACAATTACTGTGTGAAAGATGTTTTAAACCTTCACATTTACATAATTCATTCTACATTCAAAGGTACAAATTATATCTAACACCTCAATTGGCTATGCCAAGTTTCTTCCCCTCCAACTACATATGATCATATATACCACACTGTCTAGAATAATGTTTTTACTGCTCTTTCTCAACAATAAGGCATTCTCAATCCCTAGAATACACATGTATAAACCTGCAAGAAACATCCAAACATTTTCTTTAAAAATTAACTCACAAGGAAAACTCTTAGAAAAATACAAGGAAACTCTTCCGGAACACTTTGCATCCTTGCATAAACACACAAACATAGCCGCTCTACACCAACAGACCATCTGTCTTGGAGACCAAAAACATCTCTTTCCATGTACAACTCACCAGTGACATTTATTAAACTTCTATCACTGAGAGCATTCTTTCATTCCTGCACACAGTTCAACGCATCAGAGGTACCACAGACCTTGCCACACAGGTAAACTGCCCTCAGAAGACCATCTCGCTTGTCACGCTCGTTTCTTAAACGGACTCAAATTGGACTTGTAAGAGATGCTCCAATCATGCCTCCAGACACAAACTAATCTGTCAGGGGAACAACCGACTCCGCCTCCCTCGCTTACTTTCCCGCCCCGGCCCCCAAGCCAGGAGCCCGCCTGTCAGGGACACCCCTTCGCCCCTAACTGGAGGGACTTCCCGGTATGCTCAGGATCGCCTCCTCCTTCCCTTCCCCCCTCCCCATCTTACCGCCGCTCCCCCCAGAGGGTCCGGGAAATGACAGGAGATCCCAGGAGCCAGGGCTGAGTGTCAGAAAGCGTACTTAGGCCCCAAGGCCTGCTCGAACCGCTCCACTCACCGTGTCAGAGGCCGAGGCCGAGAGCGATGAGAGTGCAGCGAAGTGGGGATGAGCGGGTGGCTGCCAGGCGCCTCCGCTTCCCTCAGTCCATACCGGCTCTCTCCCGCCTGTCAGGAGGCGACCAGCGGGTGAACGGACTGGCGGAAACGCGAGAGAGAAGGGAAAGACGTAGGGCTCAAAGGGGAAACTGAGGGGAGGCGGGCCCCGCACCCACGACGGGTATCGTCTCCCCCTCCGCAAAGCGAACCCAAAATGGCGACGGGAGAGGCGGCGGCGGCGGCAGAGCGGCGGCGGCTCCTCAGGAGGGAGGGAGCGAAGGGCGCTTCGCCCCCCCCCCTCGCGTCCCACTCCTCCCTCCCCGCGCTCTCTCACTGCCCCCCTCCCGACTCTGGCCGCCGAACGCGCACGCCCGCCGGCACGCGTAGGAGTGGGTCTGACTCCTCGCTCCCGCGCCCACCAACCACCAACGCCCCCAGTCCCGCACGCCCGCCAGCCTGTGCGCGTTTGCTCAGGGGCGCCTCCTCGCGCTGGCCCCCAAGCCCCCCCCCCTCCCGCGGCCCCTGTCAAACCTGCTGTGGCGCAGGCCCTCACGCGTACCTTCGGCGGCGCGGGCACGCGCCCAAGCCTCCTCCTCCTCCTCCACCTCCTCCTCTTCCACCTCCTCCTCTTCTTTCCTCTCCCCCTTCCCCGCCCCCACGGCCACCAACCGCCGCCACGGCC
>PVKA01053025.1:0-11448 GCA_004027165.1 Ctenomys sociabilis
GTGATGGGTACTGAGCTGTCAAGGTAGAGGGGTAAGGCTGCACTCAGGAGACTGATTGCTAACAGAGTTATTTGGGCAGGGGTGCATGCTCTTGAGGATCACCCAGCACAGCCACAGGAGTGAGCTGAAGAGGAAGTAAAGCGAGGGCCCTGAGGGTGAAAATTCAGGAGTGTGAGTCAGGATCCACCCGCCATCTCCAGGAAGGCTGGGGTAATGGGAGGACTTGCTTCTAGAAGAGACACTAGAAAAGGGGAAGGGGGGATGGAGGAGGAGCAGAAGAGAGAGAGAAAGAGACACAGAAAAAGAAAGAAAAGCATTCATTTTTAGCAGAGGCACGAAAAAGAAGACTAATGTGTAAAACTGGAGGGAGTTTGGGGGCATTGCTTGATGATATTAACTGTCTCTTTTTTAATCAAAAAGGCTAGAGGCCTTAATTGAAAAATCTAAGCCACCCCAGGGGTAAGGCTAACTTCCTGCCTTTGTAATTCTTGAAGTGTCAAGACAGGTTGAATTTATCACACTTTTCAGAATGTGCCCTAAATCACAGGACAAAGGTTACCAGAAAAAATGAATAGTGGCCAGGACGGACTTCTCAGTTCAAGAGGGCCAGTCCTGAGGACAGCCCTCCATAGAGCACAGGCCTAACTGGCTGCTCCCTGGATTAGCCAGGGGGAGGAGGCTTCCTAGGCAAAGGGGCTGTCAAGCAGAATGTAGGAAGCAGAACCAGGGCTCAACGAAACAGTCTGATTCCTCTGAGGACCCCAGTGGGTGCTGGGGAAATGTCCTCCTCACAGGCAGGGAGTAAAAGTGTTGTGGAAGTCATTTATTTTGAAGTTCTGGGGATTGAATTTAGGTAATCACTTCATCACTGAGTTACACCCCCTGCCCAGGGTCTTTCTAAGCTCTTACTCAAATAAGGATTTGCCCAGTGTCTCTCATACCATAGGTGTTCAGTAAATGTTTATGGGATGAAGTGAAAGAGAGAGGGGATAGAAAGGTGGGGGAGGGAGGGAGAAACAGAGACAGAGATGGAGAGAGGGAGGGAGAAAGAAAGACAACACTGATTCAACCAGTGGGTTGGGAACCTGATGTTATAGTTTGTGTCTAGCCATCTCCCCAAAGCCTCATGCAGTCATGAGGCAGCTTCTGGAGTTTGTGATTATTGTGGGTGTGGGTTCTGCACCTGTCCTGGGGCAGGTAATATGCATCACAATGTAAGGCAAGGAGAGAGGCTGGCTAGCTGCCTGAGCCACTGCCCTGCCCTTTGTGCTCTACTCTTTGCCACTGCCAGGAATGGATATTCTCTGCCCTGTGCCTCTCTGCGTTGGAGCCAGCAGAGTATGGACTTCAGTAACTGTGAGCTAAATAAACCTTTCCTTCTTTCATTTTGAGTGACAGGTATTTGTCCCAGCAACAAGAGAAGAGTAACTGGGACACCTGGTATGTTTCTCTTGTCACTAGCTTCCAATTTGAGGAGGCATTAGCACACACACACACAAAAGAAACCTCTGTCATAGTGGACTTCTGGGTCTCAGTGGACAGTTTTCTAATTGCTTGGTAAAAGTTTAGTAAAAGAAAGAACTTCTCTTGGGTTCTTAAATAACCCAATACCCCTCACCCCTTAGATCAGTGCAACAGCTGTGTACAGAGACACTGCTCCCAGTGACCTCAGGAACGCAGCATACCAGGCCTTGCTCTGTGCCCCTTCCCACAGGCTGGCTGTTTCAGCTTCACACAGCCCAAGGCCGGAGGAGTTCTCACTCTGTCTAAGGTAAAACTCAGCACCTTTGAGCTCAGACAGGCCCATCACCCTACCGTTGCCCACCACAAAGTTTCAACTGAAGCCACAATGAGTCACTCTGCCCCTCAGCCACAGATCCCTTTGGATGAACACCTCCCAAAGCTTGTGCCAATTCACTTTGTCATTCTGTAGGCAGAGGTGGGACACAGAAAAACCCAGATTCCACTTTGAAAAGAACTGCAATTTGGGGACAAAAGAGCAATGGAAGCAGGTGAGAAACACAGGAAATGATTCAGAAACAGCTGAATTTGAAAAATGGAAGGAAATCTCTCAAGCACTGCAGAAAAGTCCATTTTTTAAGTGTAGCTCTGCCAAGGGACTGAAAAATTGCTTATATGCAGAGGACATTGGCTGAGGGAGCAGTGAACTGACAGAGCAGACAGAAGAACTGCGGGGAGAACAGTTTGTCCAGAGGCCGCAAAGGAACTCAGAGCATGTGCTTAGCTGCTGCACTGCAGGCAGTCACTAAATTCTGCAGCCTCCAAAGATGACAACAAAATATAGATTCCAGATACAACAGCCCCTAAGTACTATGGACACCAAATGCCCTGGAATCTAAATACTATGGCTATTAAGTATTACAAATGCTAAATGTTACACACACCAAATACCATTGAAATTAAATGGTCTAGATATTAAGTATTACAGACACTAAATACTACTGAAACTAAACAGAGGAAATACTACAAGCTCTAATGAAATACTATGGTCACTGAATTTTACAGCCACTAATACTGTAGCAACTGAATCCTGAACCACTATTATTATTATTCCAAGAGATGAAGCCTAATAAAAATCAATAATACTTGTTAATAGAATGATGGTGCAGAGCTACTGAATTCACTTTTTAAGCCCATTGTGTGGGTCACTATACTAGAAAACCAAGAGCCTGGTGGGCAGTGGGTGGTCAATATTGGGGTAGAAAAGAGCAAACATTTCAGAAAGAGGAGATGTCTGAGCTGAGAACCAGTTGGGAAAAGGAGGAAGAAATTGGGCATTTTGGAGAATAAGTAAGGAAATGATTAAAAGCATATAAGTGGCAAAAATTTATATGACTCCTGTGTTGGTGGGATCTGAAATTTTGAAGTAGAACAGCAGGCAAAGCTGGGTCAAGTAAGCATAAGCTCAGTTAGGAAGAGCACTCAGTGTCAGGGAAAACTGAACCCTTATCCTGTAAGGGATAGATGGGGAGCTAGCATGAGGATGCGCACAAGGAGGGTGTGACAAGCCGGTCAGGGAAATGACCCTGAGCACCAGAGGAGATGGCCAGTATGGACACCATGGCTCTTCCCAAGGAGAGGAGATCAGAGGTCTGTATAGATGGGTGGTGTATTGAAGAGGAGCAGTCTCAGATAGTATTCAAAGTAGAATTGGCACTCACTTCATGAGTGACATGATATCGAGCAGAGGTCCCCAATCCCTGGACCATGGACTAGTACTGTATTTACAGATGTTCCCCATCCATCACATTAACATGTGTACTCTGCCTCTCACAGGTCAGTATTAGGTTCTCATAGGAGTAGGAACCCTACTGTGAACCATGTATGCAAGGCTGTAGGTTGTATGCTCCTTTGAATCATTTCATCTGGAAAACTATTGAAAGCTCTTCTAGAACCTCACCACAGTTCAAGAAGTTTATGTTTGTAATCCCAAAGGAAAGTTATAATTCTAGTGAATTAATTCCTTTTTTTCTTTTTGTACTTTAGGGAAGGGTCTACAGGGTGTTCAGGGTCTCACTACTAGATCGAACTCATAGTGATCTGCCTGTTTACTGCCTCCCAAGAGCTGGGATTACAGGCACGCACCACCATGCCCAGTCTTGTTAATTCCAATCTACTACCTCTAGTGCAAACCATGGTGAGAATAAAGACACTAAAGCATAGTTGTAGTTATAGGGAGCCAAAGGGGTCCTAAGTCCAGCAAGGATGATGGTTTTTTTTTTTTTTTTTTTTTTTGTCTTTTTTGAGACAGGGTCTCGCTATGCAGTTCACCCTGGCTTTAAGCTCACTTTGTAGCTCAGGCTGGTCTCGAACTCACAACAATCCTCCTGCCTTCAGCCTCCCGAGTACTGGGATTACAGGCATGCGCCACCACGCCCGGCTAAGGATGATGGTTAACTGGAACAAAGGTCTCAACCCAGAGCCAAACCCAGGATTTATTAATATGTGAAGAGGGGAGTAGCTCAGAGATGAAGGATTGTGAAAATGAGGGGAAGTATGCAAGGGCCATGAGCTGGGCTAAGCAGGAGGCCCAAATCACCCCTCATTATGTAGAGAAAAGGATATGTTAAAAGCATAGTCTACACAATTCAAGGTAGTATCTAATGTTTTGGGGTTGATGCTTCAGCTCTGATGTGTAATATTTTATGCTCTGGAAAGTCACAGCCTCTTTCCTGAGGCTTCAGCCCAGCCCACAGCATGGAGCATGGCTCTCCCTCCTGCCAAGCATACACATGCTTCTTGGGAGCTACAGGGTGGGGCAACACTGACCTACCCGTCGCTTGGAGACTGTACATCAGCACCTTGGCTAGACCAATTTGCATTGCTTAAAGCTGATTGAAAAAAAAAAAAAAAGCTGATTGAGGGGATAAGAAAAAACATAGCCAGCTCTCTACATATCAATATATGGAAATAGGGCCAGATTTAGTCAAAATGGAGATGACTTCTCTTTTTTCCAGGTGAGTCATCCAGGTAGTTCTCTACAGAAAACCGGCTTTTACCTCTACCCCAGTCCATAGATAAATTGTCTTCCATAAAAACTGGTCTCTGGTGTCAGACAGGTTGGGGACTGCTGGAACAGAGGTGAAAGTGAAGGAGACTATATGACAAACATAGTATCTAGTGTTGGATGACCAGGTTCTGGTGTCACAAACTGGGACACATGATATAGGGAAAGGAACGAACTAGGAAGTGTTTTACTATTTATGCTTTTAAATTATTTTCTAAAATGTGGGCTTTAATAACAATTTATTATTTTTCATGATTCTGTAGATCAAGAAATGGACAGGGCTCAGCTAGGAGGTTCTTCTCCCCTTGGCTTTACTTAGGGTCATTTGCTCTGCTGAGCCAAGGTTGAAAGGCCCATGTTTCATGTGCCTAATTCCTTGTGCTACTCCTCATGGCCCCTCTCTTATAGGGCTAGCCAAGCCTCCCCTGCATCAGGGTGGTCTTAAGGCTGCTGAACTTCTTCATTGTGATGGCCTCCAAGTATCATTTTTTATAATGAAAAGAAGATTCTGTACATCTTCCAAGTCCCAATCTCATAAATTAAACCATAACTTATGCTACATTCTTTTAACTAAAAATCATGGAACTGCTCATAGTTAAGAAAAAGTGAAACTATTCCACCTCTGAGTGGAAGAAATAGCAAAGAACTTGTGGCCATCCTTATTTGGAGAGTTCAGGTGCAGTAAATGCTGTGGTGTGTTTCCCAGTATGTGCCTTGGGCAAAAACATTTGTTTCTCTGAGCACATGCTGGCTGCTCACACCTGCTTCCTTTCCCAGAACTATCTTCCCCTAAGTTATACCCCTTTCCAAAGGCAGCCCATTTGGTAGGGCCATTGATTCTCTGGAGTGCCCTGGGCTGTGCTTGACTATAGCAGTGTCACAGTGTCATTTCTGTCACTTTAGCTTCTCCTGTTCTGCACAGACTGCTCCCCGCAGTCCTCCCCAGTCACCACTTGCATTCAGACCTCTGCCTCTGAGTGTTGCCCGTAACCTGACCTCTGCCAAGGGACTGAGGTAGCACCAAAAAAGTAATCAGCTGGCTATGAAGATGCAAATATTTAATTCTAGGATTCTGGAAGGTAGGAGGATTACAAGTTTCAGCCCAAGTGGGCAATTTAGCAACCGAGCCTCAAAATAAGAAGTAAAAGCTCAATACAAAAGCCCTGGATTCAATACCCAAAACCAAAAAAGAAAAAGGAATCAATCCTGCAGGCAGTAGAGTTTGTAAGACTGAAGATCAAGGGAAGGGTCAGGAAGTTGAGGTAAAATCCAAGTGAACATTTATTTACCAATCTGCCATGTGGTTGTGTCCAATTTTCATCATTATAAATACAAAACATTGCAGTACACACCTTGATACCTAAATTCTTTTGTCCAAAATTTGACCACTAGCCGGGCATGGTGGCGCAGCCTGTAATCCCAGCACTCGGGAGGCTGAGGCAGGAGGATTGTTGAGTTCAAGACCAACCTGAGCTACAAAGTGAGCTTAAGACCAGCCTGAACTGCATAGTGAGACCCTGTCTCAAAAACAAAACAAAACAAAATTTGATCACTAATTTTAGTGCAGTTTGAACAGCAAAACTATGAATTAAAGAATGACTGCTCTTGAAGCTACATAAAAGTTCCAAGGCCCTGTTTTACACCACATTTACACAGGCTTCTCCATCAGCCAAACTCTCTCGATTTACAAGAGGCCTGATTTAGGTAAGGTCATTGATTCAGCAGGAGAGTTAATCATTCATTTGAATTGGTTTGTGCAAAAGGCTCCAGAGAGCCCACAAGAATAAATTGAAAAGCTATTAGAACTAACAGGCAAATTTAATAAAGTGGCTGGATGCAAAATTCAATAGCTTGCTCATCAACTAGCAATAACCAATCAGAAGAAGCACTGGGGCCAAGGGGATGGGGGGGAATAGCAACAACAATAACAAAAATACCCAGGCTTCACTGTACCAACAAGAGAGGGACAAAAAAACTACAATTTAAAACATTTTTAAATTTTGAAAACCCATGAAATAATGATAGGAAAATATGAAGATGGAATGTACTACAGTTAATTTATAGACTGAACACAGTCCAATTATAAGAACAAGGTTTGTGTTGTTCCTGTTAAGCATGCCAGAGTTATCTAAAGTTTACTCAGGAAAAAAATATACATTAGGTCAAAGTAGCTAAGAAAACAAATGGAAAGGGATAGTTATAACTTAGTGATAGAGTACTTGCCTAGAATGAATAAAGATTTGGGTTCAATCCCCAGGAGCACAAAAAAAAGAAAGATGTGGCATTATTTGATAAGCAGTATAGAGATGATTGATTAACAATCTGGGGGAAAATTATACCTTATTTCACATCACACATCCAAATAAACCTCAGGTGGATAAAAGACAAATGGTGGATAAATATTGTTATGGCTTGGACTTCATTCCTGCCAGAATATGTTGAAGTCCTAATCCAGCAATTAAGAATGTGACCTTACTTGGAATTGGGGTCATTGCAAATATAATTCACTGATCTAAGATGAGGTCATCCCAAAGCATTGCAGGCCCCTAACCCAAAATGACCAATGCCCTTGTAAAAAGATGGATAGGAAAACAGCGGCAGTTGTCTATTGCCAGAAGCCAAAGAATGCCCTGGGCTCTGGAAGCTGGAGAAGGAAAGAAAGGGCTCATCCCCTCCAGGTTTCAGAGGAAACATGGTCTTGTTGACACCAGACTTGGGACCTTCACAACCATGAGACAAATTTATTTTTTATTTTTATTTAATTTTTTTTATTTTAGAGACAATAAATTTATGATTTTTTTCCACCCAATTTGTAGTACTTAACTAGAGCAGCCCTGAGCTAATATAGATATATAGCTGTAGAACCATTTTAAAAATTCAAAGAAAATAAAGGTTTAATATATAGATATAGATATAGATATATAGAGATAGAGATATGTAACACTTTATAAGAATAATGGAAGTAATGGAAAAATTCTGAGGAAAAATCAATACTTTTATGTATAAAATTTTCAAATATAGCTTTACCAAAACTAAAAAGAAGTAGCAATCTTAGAAATATAATTGCCTCAGGGCTGGCTTAGTGGATTAAAGCACCTGCAAGCAGGCACAGGAGCCAGGGGTTCCATTTCCAAGCCTGCCCTCCCAGCCCCACCCCCAGGACACGTTATGATGGCAATTCAGATGGGGCATGGTGGCCTGCACCTGTAATCCCAGCATTTGGGAGACTGGTGTTCAGTAGTGAAACCCTGAACACCATGTAGACCCTTCCCTAAAATACAGGAAAACCAAAAAAAGAAATGTAATGGCTTCATAATGATACATAGGCACTGTTATTAATATGTAAGCAGTACCTGTAAAAAAAAAAACATAACTCTTGGGTGAAGAAAACTTGTAACTCACAGAATATATATAATTATAAATAAACACAAAAAGTATTTAATATCACTAGTGATTAATTTATAGAAATAAAATATAACTATTGCCATTTATATAAAAATATTTTATGTGGTATTTCTAATACATGACAAGGACGTAGCAAAAATTGTACTTCAGGGCCTGGGCGACAGCTCAATGGCTTAAGCACCTGCCCTGCAAGCACAAAGTCCTGAGTTCAATCCCCCATCCACGGTAAAACATAAACATCTACACTTTATTTTATTATTTATTTATTTATTTATTTTAAGGTTTCAAAAATTCATTGACTTAATACTGATCACAGAAAAAAAAGAATTTCTGATTAAGTATATTCCACTGTCCAGGCAATGGTTATTTTTAAAACTTTTTTCAGTATTGTCTTGACCATGATTAAAAGATGACCTTGTCCTGTGACCTCCCAAGAGGGTAAACATGTTGCAGCTCATGTGCAGCTCCTCACAGTCCCAGCTTGGCCCTCCTCCAGTGTCTCCTCTTGGAGTTGTACCTGATTTTATTACCTGTCTTCACACGAATCCATTGAGGAATGGGGTGATTCTGCTTTTGCTTCTTGGCCAGGAATCGTTTGATTCTGAAATTCTTGTGAGAAGACATGATGCTAGTAGAAGGAGAGAACACGCACTAGATGGCAGACTGAAGCAGAAGAGCTACATTTTAATAATATAGTTTGGATACTATAAAGAGATTTTTTAAGGGCAAGGGAGATGGCTCAGAAGAATAAACACCCGCCTGCCAAGCGCAAGGGTCTGAGTTAAATTCCCAGTTCTGCAAAAAAAAAAAAAAAGAGATTAGAAAAAAAGAAAATCCATAGCCTTTAACTCAGGAATTTTCCTTCTAAACATCTTTTTTTGTGTGTGTGTGCGGTACTGGGGATTGAACTCAGGACCCTGCACTTGCCAGGCAAGTGCTTATTCTACTGAGCTAACTCCTCCCAGCCCCTAAACATCTATCTTAAGGAAACATATTTATACAAATATTTATCTGTAAAGATGTTCATTGCTGCATTATTTATAATGAATAAAAAATTAGAAACAACCTTAATATCCAACAATTAAGGACTATCTGTCATGTCACATTATGCAAATATTGATAGTATCAAATATCTACAATATAAATGCAAAATTAGAGTTCACATATTTTATATCACATTTTACAAGATATGTATCAGCAGGTGAAGAGTTAAAACAAAATAATTTATCTTTTCCTTGGACAGCAAGACAGTATTTTTTTTCATTATCAAACACAACAAAATTTACCATTTTAGTTCAGTGACATATTTATATTATTTATAAGCATCACTACAACTACCTTACAAAATTCTTTTAATCTTCTAGAACCTTTTTGCCTTCCTGTACTGAAACTTTGTACCCAAGAAACACTAACTCCTCATCCCATTAATCTCAGCCCTGGTTACTCTCCTGTACTCTGTCTTTATGAATCTGCCTATTCTAGGTACTTGTGTAACTAGAATCATACAATATTTCCTTTTTGTCACTGGCTTATTTTGCTTAGCATAATATTTTCACGATTCATCCATGTTGTAGCACATAAGAGAATTTCATTCCATTTTGTGGCTAAATAATATTTCATTGTATGGAATTTCATAGCACATTTTACTTATCATCTATTAATTGGGTTGTTGCTGCCTTTTTGCTTTTTTTTTTTTGTGTGTGTGTGTGTATTTAGGGCAGGGTCTACAAGGGTGTTCAGGGTATCATTATTAAGAGCTAGGACTAGTAGTGATTTTCCTGTTTACAGACTCCCAAATGCTGGGATTAGAGTGTACTACCACACCCAGTCTCAATTGCTGTCTCAGTGTGCCTGGGGAGAGGCTGGCATGGCATGCCAGGGATTGAACGTGGAGCTGCACTCTGCCTAAGCAGGCACATTTGTCAGCTGAGCTATCAGGCCAATCCCTTTTGGGTACTTTAAATGATGTTATGAATAGTATACACAGTAAGTAAGCATATAATCCCTGCTTTCAGTCCTTTGAGTATATATATATCAATGAGTAGAATTGCTGGCTCATATGATAATTTTTTTTTTTTTTTTTTTTTTTTTTTTTTTTTTTTTTTTTTTTTTTTTTTTTTTTTTTTTTTTTTTTTTTTTTTTTTTTTTTTTTGTACTAGGGATTCTCTTCTTTTGAACCTGGGTTTCACTAAATTGCCCAGGTTAACCTTGAACTTATGACTCTCCTGCCTCAGACTCCCAAGTAGCTGGGATTATAAGTATGAACTATAACCAGCTCTGTTTTAACATTTTGTAAAACCATTGTTTTTTATTTTGGCAGAACTGGGAATTGAACTCAGGCCCTTGTGCTTGTGAGGAAAGTGCTTATTCTACTGACCCATCTCCCTGACCCCTTACCATTGGTTTTAATTTCTACATATTTTTTTCTGTATTTTTCAAATTTTGAGCTGTCTCCCATTGCTTTTCTTTACAAAGCGCAACTCCCTTGGAGTCAATCAAAGGGTTACACATTATTTTCCCCTTCACTGAGAGCAAGCAAGGCTGCACATACACAGAATGTTCTAAACAAATACTCAAGGGCTGGGGATGAGGCTTTAATGGTCGAGTGCTTGCTGAGCTTGCACAAGGCCAGGCTCAATTCCCAGCATGGTACTAAAAAAAAAAAAAAAAAAAAAGAAAAAGAAATTGAATGTCAAAACATGCTCAGGATTTGTTTTAATTAGGTACGGTACGAGGACAAATGCAGAGACAACTTGAAAGAAAAGTTTATTACTCACAGTAATGAGAAGAGGTCCTGGGCTATGTCATGAAGTCAGACAGGGAAGCACAACGGAAGATGGAAGGTGCAAGGGAAGACAGGAGCTAGGGTCTGTATTTCAGCTTCCACCAGGCAAGCAATGAAGTTAGGGTCAGCAGACTTTGGATTGAGTGGCTCAATAACCCAGCAGGGACTGGGCTAACTTCGGATAGTCCCTGGTTGGCCAGTACCTAGTCCTGGGTGCTTTAGGGTGGGGAGATTAGTTTGGTGTGTGAGCATCAGATAAAAAGAGGAAGTGAGAGTTCAGGCTCTGTACTGATTGGTCTGCATCTGGAAAGATGTGCTCAGAGGAATTGTTTACTGGCTCTAGGAATGAGCTAGCCCTGGAAGGGCAGTTTCTCCAGGATCAGCAGCAAAGCCCCAAGATGTCAAAGCATCATAAATAACAATAAACAATCACACATGGTCTGTGCAAGATTTTCCATTACAGTAACTTGTAACAGCCAAGAATGAGTGTCTACTATACAAGGAGCTGGTTAAATGATAGTACATGGATTAAATAAAAGGTTGTGTCATCATAGAAAAGAATGGCTGGCTATGCCATGAAAAGGAGAGAAAGGGCAAGTCAGATTCTCTCCACCGCAGCACCCTGCCAGCAGGGCCTCAGGAAAGGGAGTTCAAGGGCCCAAGCAGGGAGGAAGAGACTTAGAGCACCTTCTCAATTTTGTGTTATGTGAATATACTGCCTAGTATAGAA
>PVKA01053026.1:0-11428 GCA_004027165.1 Ctenomys sociabilis
AAGAAACTAAGAGGGGTAGGCCATAGGGCAACTATTAGTTAACTCTGTGGTTTTAGCTGTTTCCCGAGAATGGCTGGGTCAAAGTGACTTATTTTATAAGAATGTTCCCAGGCTGGAGATTAAATGTTTTTCCCAGGTAGGCCTGAGGTTTTTGTGTTCTCTTTGTTTTAAAAAACATGGATAATTTAAGCTCTATGGCTGTAAGCAGACATAACATTAGGCAGTAATCTGTACAAGCTGACATGGTTTGTTGATGTACTAAGGCGACGCATACAGAACAGGATGGCGGCGTAACCTCATGTATGCTCTTAGAAATTATTTGGGCTTTACAATGTTATGTATTGCTATTGTCTTAGTTACCCTTCTCTTGTTTCTGGGACAATTCAGGTTTTTTTAATTAATTAAGTTTATTGGTAAATTTCAGGTATTCATTAATGGTCACGTTCAGCATAGAGAATTTATATCTGTATGTGATATATCTTGATTATTTTTCACATTCTCCTATCCTCCCTTTCATTCTTTTTCCTCTTCTTTTCTGCAAAAGCTTTCTTCATTTTTTTTCCTTCTTAATTTATTCCCTTGCCCTTCCCCTGCCCCTGCCCAGCTCCCTGTCCCTTTTAAACATTTTCTTCCTGTTTCAGAATATCTATTATACATATTGGTCCTTTTCTACACTTTCAGTTTCTCACACCAGAGAAACAACAAGGTATTTATATGTTCTAATATCCTATTCTTGTCTTGAATTTTTGGAATCTTGGCTATTATATATACTGTGGTGTAGTTTTTTATCATGCCTAATTTGAGTTCTATATGTCTCACTTATTTGTATATTGAATTCTTTTTCCTTGTTTGGGAGGTTTACTGTCATGACTTCTATGAACAATTTTTTATGTCATTTGTAGTTTCTGGGTTTTATTAGCTCTGATCAATCCTATGTTATTCTTCCTTGTATCACCTAGTAGCTGCTGGACTGACTTTTTTGTTGCTCCTTTCTATTTTCAAGACATCTTCCTTTTCATGATTGTGAGCTGCAATCTTGTCTTCCAAATCTAAGACTGTCCTCACATTGACCCATCTGCTGTGTATTCTTTCAGTGAAATTTTAAATCTCATGGAAATCTGTTTGAGTCTGTTTAATGGATTCCATTTCTTTCCTAAAATGAGGCCCATCATTTTCCTAAGCACCTCTATTTTTCTGTCTGCATCGCAACAGTCCCTGTGCCCCCTGACAGCTTGAACCTGGCCCCCTACCCTCCTGCAAATTTGAATGGGGCAGCCTGACTCTGCCTCTGATAGCACTGCCTGAAGGTGTTCTGAGTGCTGAGCTCAGTTGGCCCTTCTCCAAGACGGCTGCTGTCCAATCACCCTCTGCCAGGGGACATCTAAACCCAAATAACTCACTAGCCACTGCGATCCACTGCATCCACTGCTCTGTTCCACTGTGCATCTCCCCGTGGAGTCCTCTGAGGTCACTAGAGGTCATGACACCTCTGCAGGTTCAAGGCACCCCTCCCATGCAGTGAGCCTGGGCTCAGGGACAAGGTTCCCCCTGCCACCCGCTTCTTCCTTGCTGAGGTCTCTCCCTTCACTATGCCAGTGGAGTTTAACCCTTGCTTCATATCCTCTCTGGGTCCCAGGGACCTACTTCCCTCCTTAGTCTGTTCCCCACATTGCTATATTTGAGTGTCTGGACACCAAATCTCAGAGGCACTCATTCTCTGCTGCTAACCACTTCCATTTTCACATTTTTAAAATGTCATTCTAATAGGTGTAAAGTATTATTTCATAGTGGCCTTAATGTACTTCTGAGGCCCATAAATTTCACCACCCTTTGTTGTGCTTATTTCCCATTATGTATGTTCTTTGGTAATGTGTCTATGCAAATCTTTGACTCAATGGTAAAAATAGATTATTTGTTTTCTTATCTTCTAGTTTGGAGAGTTCTTTGTGTACTGTTTATCAGATATAGCTTTGACAGGGGCCAGGGAGATGGCTCAGTGGAATAAGCGCTTCCCTGGCAAGCACAAGGGCCTGAGTTCAATCCCCAGTTCCACAAAAAATAAAAAAGATATAGCCTTGACAAGTTCTTCTAGTTGATGGCTTCTTTTTGTTTGTGCAACTTTATCTTTAAAGAGGAAATAGTTTGAATTATACTGAAGTCTAATTGACAAATTAAAAAGTATTTACATGTCATGCTTTTGTTGTATCTACAAAATATTTAGCCTCAAATTACAAAACTTTAACCCTATGTTCTCTCCCAGAAATTTTTAGTTTTAAATACATTTAAGTCCATGATCTGTTTCAAGTTAATTTTAAATGTAGCATGAGGCAAATATCTATTTAATGCTTTTAATATGGCTACTTATCATGGCTATTTGTTGAAAATCTTATCTTTTCCCATTAAATTTTCTTAGCACTTTTGTCTCAGACCCATTCCCCATGTGTGACTAGGTCTCTATCTGAAATTGACTGTCCACTTATTTAGGCTGCTTTTTCCTGCTATAAAAATGTTCTTTTTTAAGAACAAAAAGCTTACATTCTTTTTAGTAGATTTTACAATTTTTCATTTAAGGAATTACTGATTTTTAGTTTTCACTACTAGTATACAGAAATTAATTTTATGTTTTGAATTTATATGCTGTAACCATATTATCTTCTTTGTGGACTTTTCTTCTCTTTTAAAATATTTTTACACAGACAAGCATAACAAATTTTCTCTAAGCATCTTAACAATTTGAATTTACTTTCATTATCACTCAATTTAAAATGATTTACCTATTTTCATTGTTATTTTTCTCTTGACTCAGTGTTTAGAGGTATGCTGTTGAATTTCTGATATTTAGGGTTACTTTCTAGATATATTATTAGGACTATTTCATAATTTAATTTTTAGTCAGATAATGTGTGAACTTTGTTTATTTTGTTGAATAGTCTGTGGACTTGAGAGGAAAATGCAGTGTAGTTTGAGTCAGTTAAGTCGTATCAAGTTGGGTTGGGGAACTAGTTCAGCGGTCTCAAGGGCCTGCCTGGCAAGCACAGGGACCTGAGTTCAATCCCTCGCACTGCACACTGTGCTGGCCCTGGAGTTCTGGGTGCACTGTGCCGGCCACTGAAACTGGATGCAGTGGCACATGCCTGTGCTCACAGCGCTGGGGAGCCTGAGCCAGAAGCCTCGCTGTGTAGTGAGACCCCATATCAAATAATTAGAGGCTAAAAGAATTTTAAGTTATGTCAAGTTAATTGATCATGTTGTTCAGCTCTTCTCTATTCTTACTTTTAGTTCGGTTGTGTAAACAATTCCTGAATGATGAGTATTAAAATCTGCTTTCGCTCCCGCTGATCTTTATCTTGAGTGCCTTTCATTTTGGGGCGCATGTACTTTAATACATTCGTGTCAGCCCTGTGAACTCTTCACCACTCTGAAGCAGTCGCCCTCCCACAGCTAGGACAAAGTATCTGACACCGGGACTATTTTGGCTCACAGTCCCCACGGGTTCAGTGCACTGAACCTGGGTTGGCTTCCAAGCCAGGAATGGCTGGAAGGAAGGACCCGGCCAAGAAATGATGCCTGCCCGGGAGCAGCCTGGAAGCAGAGGAGGGGGCAGGCCGAGAAGGTGCCACTCCCTGTCAGGCCCTGATGGCCCATCCCACGGGCCTCCTGAGGACACGATCAGCTCCGGGCGCACCTCGGGTGAGTCCAGTGGCAAGTGTCGCTCCCTGTGATCCAGTCACCCTCCAACAGCCCCACCTCTGAACACCAGAGACTTGGGGGAAGGTTTTGAGACCTAAGCCATAATATAATTTAAAAATCTCTCTTCATATTTATAGAAAACATTTTCCCTCTTGAAATATATTTTTGTGTGATATTAATAAAATCATATCTTGTTTTATGCATTTATTTTTTTTGAGTGGTACATAATCTTCGATCAATGAGCTATTTTATCCAGACTTTATACAGATTTTTAACACTGTTTTGAAAAGAATGGTAAGGCTGCTACAATAGTGGCCAGAAACAGGAGTTCACCTCCATTTTTAAGAGTTATCTATATCATAGGATATATAGCACGTTAGGTGGACCATAATTTTTACACAAACTTTCAAATTCTGCTTTTTATTCAAAGAGTTTAATCCATTTCTATGTAACATGATTATTAATAAAGCTTTTTTTAATATTTAGGACAGGGTTACAGGGTCTCATTGCACAGATTATACTTTTATTGACTCTGGTTTTCAGCCTCCCAAGAGCTGGGATTACAGGCACGTGCCACCACGCCCAGTCTCAGTCAATAATTTCAGTGATCTTGCCTTCCAATTTCATAATTCTTTCTTTCACTTTTTTAAGTCTGCTGTTGAGCTCCTCCAGTGGATTGTCATTTCATGTATCCTGAAATTTTCTACTTCCCTTCAGGTCCAGAATTTATGTTTTGTTTCTTTATATAGTATTAGTTTTCTTGCTTTATTCACACATCACTTTTCTAGGATTTTTTTTCAGTTCTTTTCTCCGTGGTTCTCTTTAACTAAGCAGTATATTTACTGAATTGGGAGGCAGAAAGAGGAGGATAACTGAGTTTAAACCAGCCAGCCTGTGCTACATAGTGAGTTCGAGGCCAGTCTGAAGTACACAACGAGACTTTGTCTCAAAGAAAATCAGAATAATTGACAATATTTTTGACTACTAGTTTAAATGTCTGAGCTTATTGTGTGATAGCTTGTGTCATCTTTGTTCCAATGAATGGGCTACATTTTTCTTTAGGGGAGGAGGAATGCTGGAAATGCTCTTTGGAGAGGCTGCAGGGAGGACAAAGGAGATGATCTGGAGTGGGAGTTACAAAACTCTGACTAAATACAGGAAGTTGGAACAGCCTAATGTTTATGTAGAATAGACATATAATAATATTAAATGTGAAACTTATAATGTTACTATTTGGCTGAAAAAGCATCAGGCTGAAGTATTTTTATCCAGTGTGGCTATGTTTTATACATGATGGTTCTGAAAATGCAAAATTGGCCACCGGCCAAGCCAGTTGTCTCGATGGGAAGTCACATCAGAATTTGAGACAAGAAACTGCTTTCTCTCTCCTCTTCTCTCCTCCTTCCTTTCTCCTTTTCCCTCCTCTGCTCCACTTCTATCATGCCCTCTCCTTCTCTTCTCTCCTTTCCTTCTTCTGGCTTTCCTGGTGCAATGTTTTCTGAAATGAAAGGTCAGTGTAGTGGGGATTATGAGAGAGATGAATATATTAAACTATGTTATGAAGACTTGGCAGAAATATAGGGGCTATTTGGAGGTCTAACTTTGGAGATATGTTCTTAAAATACAATATATAGATATTATTTTTAGTAGCACATGTTGATAGAGTATAATGTTTACTTCCCTTTACAGAGATGTGTGTGTACATGGCACACTTTAATGCCTTTTTCATCCCTTTCTCCATTTCTTCCCCCATCGCTTGGTTCCCTTCCCATTTGAGAAAGATCATCTCCAATAAAGCTACTGTTATCTAGCTTCATTCTGCTCTTTGTTTACACTTTGGGTTTCTCATATCATGTAATATGTGCTATTTAAGCTTGACAGTCTTTATTTTATGTATTATGGTCTCAAGATCCATCCATTTTCATATAGATGACTCAGTTTTATCTTTATGGCAAAGTAGTACTCCTTTGTATGTAGATTGCACATTTTCTTCATCTGTTCGTCTGTTGATAGGCATGTAGGCTGTTTCCAAGATTCATCTATTGAATTGTGCTCTATGAACATGATGTACATGTATCACTATCATATAATTTCTTTATCTCTTTCAAGAAGATACCTAAAAGGGGAGTAGTTAGGTCAAACGAAATTTCTAGTTTTAGGCTTCTGAGGCATCTCTACACTGCTATCCATGGAGGTTGTACCAATTTACACTCCCACCGGTGTAGAAGGGTTCCTTCTTCCCCACAGCCTCATTAGAATTTGTTATTATTTGATCTCTTGATAATAGCCATTCTTTCTGGGGAAAAGTGGGCTCCCAGTGCCGTTTCAATTTGTCTTTCTCTAATGGCCAGTGATGCTGAGCACTCCCTCGTGTCCGCATTGGCCACTTATGCTTCTGTGAAGCGGCTAATATTTCACCTGCTAATTTTTGATTGGGTCTTTTTTTTTTTTTAATCTGTGTCTAATTTATTTCACTCAATATTATGGTCACAAGGTGTATCCATTCTCTTACAAATGACTTTTCAGTGATCTAATTCTTTTTAGTTCTTTATATATTCTAGAAGAACGGCTGGCAAAAGTTTCTCCCATTCTGTAGGGTTTGCTTTCACTCTGTTTGGTTGTTTCTTCTGCTGTGAAGGAGTTTTTGGCTTTCTATGACATCGTGTGCTGATTCTCAAAATTATTTCCTGTGGAACCGAAGTTCAGTTCAGAAAATCCTTTCCTACATGTATAACTTTAAGAGTTTCAACTATTTTATCTTCCAGGAGTGTAAATATTTCTGTCTTAACACTTAGTTTTTTGTTCCATGTTGATTTTATTTTAGAGCGTGGTAAGAAACATCTAGATTCAGTCTTATGCACGCGGAGAGCCAGTTTACCCAATACCATGTAATAAAGAAGCTATCTTTCCTCTTGTGTGTGTTTTTAGTCTCATTGTCAAAGAAAAAACAGTTGAGTATACTCAGGGTTGCTTCTGCGTCCTATGTTTTATTTCACTGGTCTTCCTGTCTTTGTACCAGTACCATTTTTTATTTTGTTTTTTAAAAACTGCTAGATTTTTTTTTTTTTCAGTATTGGGGATTAAACTTGCCAGGCAAGCGCTTATTCTACTGAGCCGTCTCCCCACCCCACCATACTGTTTTTAATCACGTAGCTTTGTAGCGTATCTTCAGAGCCTGGACTGTGACTGCTCCTGCTTTGTTCTTCTTGTCCAGGATTACTTTTTTAATTCTAGGAGTCTTCTGATTCCATATGAATTCCATGTGATTTTTGTGAAGAATGCTATTGGAATTTTTATTTAGAGTGCATTCAATCTATACATTTGTCATGATTCTTTAGTGAAGTTAAAATGAAAATTTTTTGATATCATATCAGATTCATAGACTGAGTTGATATATTTACAGCATTGTGCTTTTAATTTCCGAGCATAAAGTGCAGCTTTCTGTTGGTCTCTATGGAGCGCAGCATCTGGGACACACTCTACCTCTGACCTTCCTACTTTGCCTATGAACAGATCTGCAGAGTACAGAAAATGAGGAGGGCTTGCCCTCCACAGCGAGCACCTCAGTGCCTAAGCCTCCTGCAGAAACAGTGCATGACCTCTGGCTGTTGGCCAATGCTGGGAGAAACATAGAATCCTTTCATCTTACCCCACATTTTCTGCTTTTTAGCATTTGGGGGTTTCTTTTCCTGTTTCAGGAACATTTTCATTTTTCATAAACGTGGACTTCTGGTCTGAGAGTAACCCCAGGGTGGGTGTACGTGAGCACAGGGAGTAATTATTCCCTTAATTGTGTGCCCTGCAGCAAGGGTCCTGCCATGCTCCATCCTCATCCTCCTCAAACTCAGCTTTTGATAGCAGGTTGAGGAAGAGAAGGAACAATCACTAAGTTCTGTTCACCAAAATAGTTTTTACACCCAACCCTCCCAGCTTTCTGAATCCAGACTCAATGATGTCCTACTGTGAAATTTTCTCCAATGTGCATCTCAATTCCATTAGCCTTTGTTGGCATCAGTATGATCTTTGCTGTTAGGAAGTAAAGCCTGTGTGTCGTTTGTGCATCCAGCCTTGCTTACCACACCATCTGGGATTCTTTTGCTCATGTTTATTGAAGATTCACAAATATCTGAGGATTTCAGGAGTACAAAATGTGAATTGTGGTGTTTATTCAAAATGCATGTATAATGCCATGATGGACATGAGGCCTTTACAAGGATACGTATGATAGGAAAAATATGACCCCTCAAATCTCCCATGACCTTAAGCACTATCTCCACTATTCCATAACACCCTTCCTACAATGAAACCATAGCCCAAAGGAAGACATCAAGTTTGTAGTTTGTTTCAAGCATCCCTTGGTACTGGGATGGATGTCTTTGGGGATCCATGTACCCCATAGTGAGAAGCTTTCTCCTGAGGATTAGATGCATGACAGTTAAGTAAGTCAGAAAATAGGATGAGAGAAATGCAAAATCATTAGCTATTCTGAAAAATCAACAAAGGATCTACAAACTGTGGAACAGGGTTTCAAAGTAAATCCTGAGGAGATTTAACTGACCTTGTCAGATACAAAAGTTACATTTCTTGTTACATAGATCTTGTTTTATCTTGGTCTTAATCATCCAGCAGAAGTATAAAAATGAGATATAAAAAGTAAAGCCATATTAATATGCTGAGCTGTAAAAGGCTCAAGTCAATAACTTCTGACATTGACATTCCTACAGATAAACCACTACTATTATGGACTACTGGACTATATTGGAATATTTTGTTTAATTCACACATCTGCAATATTTAAATGGCAATGAAATGCCCATCTCTGACAAAACTAAACCAAAAAAAGGGAATATAAATGAAAGGCCATTTTGTATCTGTATATACAAAATAGTTAGGATAGATATACAGCTACTTTGTCTTAATTCAATGAGAGGAAAGATTTGTCTAATAGTGTACAAGATATTTGTACTAGTAGTGGACAGGATATCATGTCTGCATCTTGTACTATGAATAACCACTACAAAGTCAACAATATGCAATGTATTAATTATTGCAGCTTTCCTACTGACCTGTTTTGAAACTGTCTCCTTGCTATTTGTTTCTCGGTAAAATTAATTTTTAAAAATGAAACACACACACACACACAAAAGAAAAATCAAGACAGTTTTTCAGTAGCAGATGGACTAGATAAAGAACGAACAAACTGAGGGACATGGATGTACAAAACATGGATGAATCAAAAAGTTATATTTATGAATGAAAGATACAGACTGAAAAGGATATATTCTATTATGGGACATTCTGGAAAAGGCAAAGCTCTAGGGATGCAAAAATATGTCAATGACTGCATGAGTTGGCAGCAGGAGGAATGCTTATCTTCAAAGGGGCATCATAGGACAATATTTTGAAGCAATAAACAATTTTGTATTGAATCAGGATGGTTGTTAAATAAATCTATGTTTATGCTAAAATACATAAAAACTGTATATCTCAAAGTGAGTCAAAGAACAAAAAAAATTAAAAATAAAATGACCAATACCTCTCAGGAAATGGTTTAGACCATGTCAGCCCCAATTGTTAGTAACTGTATGAACTCAAACAAATTAATCTCTGCATAACTCAAGCCCCTCATTCTGTCAAATGGGAATATTTTTATTATTACTTCATGTTGTTGCATGAGAGTTACCACCAAGATAGTCCTTAGTAGTTTGAAATATTTGATGAGTTCCAGCATACTTTGAATTCACTACTACACACAATAGGGTCATTGTAGTTGGACTGGTGACACTTCAATGGTCATACGTGGCCCTATTTGACACAGGCAATTCCAGACATATTTTTGGTGGGTGGTCAACTATATTTCTGGGCCTATCCTTAAAAATACATCCAAAAGTTGTAGTGGGTCAACAAAACTAATTTACCTGGACCTCAGTATACTTTTAATCTATACAATAAGGATCATAGAATTAGCCCCTAATGTAGATAATAAATTAACGGTACTGTCACTTAGGAGCACTCATCAGCCCATCAGTCCACTGAATTATTTCAGTGGACTAAAGTGCCTGCCTAGCCAGATGTAGGGACCAGGGTTCATCCCCCAGGTCCCACTCCCAGGGAGGGGATCGAGACCAGGCATGGTGATGCTTGTAATGTCAGTGCTTGGGAGGCTGAAACTAGGAGGATCACTACGAGTCCAATCTTGTAGTGTGACACTGTAGAATCTGTACTAAATACATAAAAAATAAATAAATAAAAATAGGGTGGCACCCTGCTCCAAGTGTCCCAGTGCTGCCCAGATTACCAACTAGGTCCAGTATAGCAACACTTCTCATTTGGATCTTTAATTGTGTGACACAGAATATTCAGGGAAGACTGGATTAGAGGCAGTGCTTAAGCAGGACTAGTTTCTAAGACACCCTCAGATATCTGTGTTCAGCACTACCACTTCCTCTTCTAAGGTTTCAACAAGTGAATGGAGAGGTTACCCTTTTCCTACAGTGTGGACTGATTAGTGATACTAGTGAATTGGCCAAGTGACACTCTTTCTGAGTCAGAAAGAGGCAATATACCTTCAGCCAGCTCTGTCTCCTGGAATGTGCCTCTAGTGTTCTGAGCTACCTGCTGTGTAAGAAGAACAGCTACCATGAAGCCACCATGTTGGAGAGACGATGTAGAGATGCTATAAAGAGAAAAGGGGGGCACAGAGGAGCCCCAGCTTGTAGAAAACTCTTTCAGTCCAAAGAATCAATATTTGTAATTCCAAGGTTACATTATTGGAATCCTATCAAGTTGATTCCAATCTACCACTTTTCATGTAACCACGGCGAAAATTGAAGACACCAAACTATATCTTTAATCATCGGGGAGTCAAGGGGCTCTAGGTCCAGCCATGAATATGGCTTCCTGGAACCAAGAGAGCTACCCAGGGCCTCACCCAGTTTTTAATTCAGTGGGGGAGTGGCTTGAGGAGGATTGACTGAGAATCATGGGAATTAGGTGACTACTATGAGCTGAGCTAGGTGGGTGGCCTAAATTTACCTCTGCCATATGCAGAGAGGATATGCAGAAAGTGAACCACATTATAGTGTTTAATGTTTTGGAAAGTCTGGTGCTTCAGTTTTGATGTAGTCTTTCAAGCCCCAGGAAGTCATAGCCTCTATCTCAAGGCTCGATCCCAGCTGGCAGCGCTGAGCATTAGCTCTACCATCCTGTCTCCACCCGGCTCACGTTAAGGAGCAGCAGGCTTACCAGGGAAACACACATGCCACCTTCAAAGACCATCACCATCACCTCAGCTAGACCAATACACATTGCCTAAGGCCAATTGAAGGATAAACAGAAGTCCTAGCCAGCTCTCTACATAACAATACCAGGAAATAGGATCAGGCTCAGTCAAAATGGAGACAAATCGCTCTTCTTTCAAGGAGAGCTGCTGGGTGTGCCCTCCCACAGTTCCCCCTTCTTTGTTTTGAAGAAGCTGTAGCAGTGTCAGTTCTGGCCGCATAGTCTGTAGCTGTTGTTGAGCTGAGAATCCTTGGTGATACACTTTAATGAGAAGGATTATAAACAAAAGAATGAGTACACCAATCTCAGTATAAAACCAAAAGTGAGCTTTGAGATATGTAAATGGATTCAACAGTTCCATAGCATCAGCAAATTTATCCCAGTCTTTAATCTGGGCATCAAAAGAGGCTGTCTGCTGTGACATTAACAATACCTTTTTCTGAAGAGCATCTATATC
>PVKA01053027.1:0-11428 GCA_004027165.1 Ctenomys sociabilis
GAGAGGCAAGATCTGCACTAATGGTGGTTGGACAGGATATTATGTCGGCTTTTAGTACTATGGTCATCCACTAGGTAAATAATTATTGAATTTTTGATATAATTCAGGTATAAAAAAATAAGATAAGTAAGCAACTACACTCTTAATTCACTGATAAGAGATATCTGCTAAAATAATATCTGTAAATATAATATCATGTGTGCACCTTGTACAATACCAAAACGTTATAAAAACAGTTTGCAATGTATTAATTCATCGAATCTGTATGGTTAAGGTGTCTTGAAACTTTCTGATTGACATTTGTATTTTAATAAAATAAAAATAAATGAAAAAATAAATAAATAAATAATCAATCACCACAATTCAACATAATAACATTTTAAAATGAAAACCACATAATCACTTGGAAAAAGGCAAAATATACTCTTAACAAAATTCAACACAGTCATGAAAATTCTTAACAACTGGAAAATATAAGGGGACTTTGTTTTTCAAGTAAATTACATCAGTTAAAAATTTGTAAGAAACATCATATTTTATTGAAATACTGCCAGACATGGAGACCCATGCCTGTAACCTCACCACTCTAGGAGGCTGGGATAACATAATCAAGCCCAGCATAGCCAACTTAGTGACTTAGCAAAACCTGACTCAAAACTAAAATAGATCTGGCACTACCAATCAGGGTCAAGATCCCGGGGTTTAACATAAAATATTAAAAGCTTTCTACCTTATATCAGAAGCAGTAAGTGATCAACACATTATTTTCATTATAGTGCTGACTTCATAAGCATACATTTACATCAAAATTGTCAAATGGTACATTTTACTACATCTACTTAATTATGTGTCAACTGAACTTCAAAATATCTGCTAAAAAAAAAAAAATTCTTCACAAGGCATGGTCCTGCATGCCTATAATCCCAGTGTATTGGAGGCTGAGGCAAGCGGATGCCAAGTTTAAGGTCAATCTATTTCACATAGCAAATTCAAAGCTAATCTGGACTATATAGTGGAGATGCTATCTCATGAGGGAAAATATCATTTGCATTAAAAATACCTATACTCTCCCATTTCTCAAACTGTTTCTTCTAAGATTTTGGGCTTTTGAGTACAGCTTTTCATGCAATATTTCAAAGGAAAGACAACAGAAGTCTAAGTAGTTTGTAGTTCCCTGAAATACATTCTGATTGTTCCCCACCCACCTGGATATGATCCTGTTTTTCCAACCATCCAAGGTTCCTTCCCTTGTTCCAACAGGGAAATTAGAGATGGCTTAGAAATGGCAAGTCCTGTTCAAAGAAATAAGATTAAAAATCCATATATAAATGAAAAAAATCTATTGATTTAGAATCAGTTTAACCTAAAACAAATGGAAGATCCTCAGAAAGATGAAAAGAAAAATATCAGTACTTAACAATCCTGTTATATGCAGAAATTATAAATGAAAACTAAAGCAGGGAGATTATCATAAGAAATAGTATGTGTATAAAATACTTAACAAACAACTTACTACAAAGGCAAAAGTAATGGCTTCACAATGCAGAACTTTAGATTACTTTAAGCAACTGATCCAAGTTAGCATTACCAGTGAAAAGACATAGAATTCTTTATCTCTTGACATAAGGACTGAAAGAAGCATACCATCATTTCTGTGGTAATCGTGCCCAAAACATATAACCTTAATGTAATCATAAGACAGGCACAATTCAAAGTGTCAAGGACAGGAATACCAAAGCAAATTTCCAAGATTAGAAGCAATTACAGTGTGCAATGCTGGGTCAGTACAAGTACTGTATAGGGTAATCACTGACATCTAAAATAAAGTATATAAATAATTACATAAAATTTGACCAAGGTTCATTTTCTGGTTTACATAATTATACAATGCTTATATAAATTGTTAACACTCTGAAAACCTGGTTGCATACTGTTCAATCTTAATATAATTTCAAAATAAAAGTCTTCTAAAAACTGGGATTCAGAGAGCCAAGCATGGTTGCGCAAAGCTGTAATCTCAGTACTCAGGAAGCTGAGACAGGAGGACTTCTGTGAGTTTGAAGCCAGCCTGGACTATAGAGTTCAAGGAACTCAAGCTAGAACTATATAGTGAGAACCTGTCTCAAAAAAAAAAAAAAAAAAAAAGGAAAGAAATAAAAGAAAAAAACACCTCAAGTGGGATCCAGATAAACTTTTAGGTAAGAGGTTAATAAAGAAATGGGAATATGGCCTCATTAATCTAGCATAAGTAGCACAAGGAACAATTAGCCCTCTCCTCCAAAAAAAATGAGAGGAAGGATTAAATACTCATAAGGCTTCACCTCAAGTTCAGTGTTTTTTTTGGTTTTTGAGGTTTCTTTTTTTTAAATATCAGGAATCATACTCAGGACCATGTACTGGTCAGGCACGCGCTTGTGCCACTGAGCTATATGCTCAGCTGTTTCTAACTCTAGTTGTATTGGAAAGACAAATAAAAGGTTCAAGACATAATGTTTCTTACTATGAAATTCTCAACATTAAATATAAAATCTCTAAAACAAAAAAAATACAAAACTTCTGAATCATATCTTTCAAAAACAAAAATACCAGAAGAGGTTTCTTAAATTTTAGATGAATCATGATATCCTAAATCTTACAGGTTGTTTTGTATGTCCCTTTTATCCCTGTTACTGAATGAGGGTCCTAGAGGATTTCATCCCAGGTCCCTTTTATCCCTGTTACTGAATGAGGGTCCTAGAGGATTTCATCCCAGGTCTTGGTGTCCTGAACAAAGAATTAAACAAGAGTGTAGACTTTTTTTTTTTGGTACAGAGTCTCCCTACCCAGTTGAGATTTGTAGTTATCCTCCTGCCTCAACCTCCCCAGTGCTGGAATTACAGGTGTGTACCACCACACCTGGTTTTGGGGGCAGGCACAGCTTGCAGTACTGGAGATCACAATAAGGAGCTTGCCTTGCCAGGCAGGCACCTAGGACTATCAAGCTATCTCCCCAGCCCCTAGAGTATAGCCATATACTAGAAGTACACTCTACAAAACAAGAGTGGGATGGTAAAGAAGGTTCACAACAGCCTGAGAATAAAGGGAAAGGAATCTTTAGTATCCAAAATACCTGGATTAGCCCCCACCCCATATAAATATAGCATTGGGACAATTGTCCTATGGGAAAATCCACTTGGCTTCTCACCATGTGTAAATGAATGATTTAGAACAGTGCCTTTTGATTAGTTATACCCTTTTGTAAATGAAGGGTTAGGAATAGCATCTTCTAACTGGTCCCATGAACAACATTGAATTCCAATGAAAGATTAGGAATAGCATCTTTTCGTTGGTATTGTGAACTGTACTCAGGAAGAGCCAGAAGCCCAGACTCACTTTAAACCTCATGTTCTACTCATCCTTCTCTTTCTAAACAATATCTTGCTAAATTCATTAGCCATGGATTCTGTGGACACATTCAACCTATTTTGTTACTCAGTTTGCTCTCCTTCTTTACCTCCACTATAATCTAGCTGCTTAACAATCAAGAAGGAAAGTCAATTATAGAAAGCACAGGGGCCACTGTAAAGGTGAACAAAGAATAGCAAAGGGTCTGACCATGGATTGCTATTACACCAAAATCAGCTCGAACTAACCTTTTAGAACAAAGAACAGAGATTAGCCTGGAAGCATGACCTAAAAACACAGTGAATGTTTAAATTTTTAAAAAAATTATTAAAGTAAAAGACATTGTTATTAATCCTCAAAAATATTCTCCCTTACATTAAATACATGCTCAAATTCCCAACAGAGACAACATTTTTTGAATTACAGGGAACAGATGAACCTACCCAGTGATATGAAGGTGTTGTAGTTCTCCAACATCACATCTCTGTATAAGTTTCTCTGAGAAGAATCCAATGCTTCCCACTCTTCTTCTGAGAATTCTATAGCTACATCCTCAAACATCACTAAACCCTGAAAAGAAAATCCCATGCAACATATATATAAGTAAAGAAAATATATTTCACATAAATGATAAGAATATTTTAAATGTCTTTCCTGGAAGGTGCTGTCTTCCATAGTAAGTAACAGGGTAGAACCTTACAAGACAATAGGAAAACATACAAATTACTAAACACATATTGTTGAACAATCCTATGTTGTAGAGTAGATAAAACCTGTAACCTTGGGAAACCTCTATTATTAAACTCATTGGGAAGCAATGTAAAAGAAACAATCTAAATTTGAAAGGAACAGTTCTTTTATTATGCTGAAGTCATAATGACTTCTGCAAAGTCAAGAGCTAACTCAGCAGGCCTACAGCTGTAAGCTCAGTCCCTGAACATTCCACAGCGAGACCTGGTTTTTCAGCAGTTTTTGGGAAATAATCTGAAGCCTTGAATATACTTTGCCTAATGAGTGTTTTTGTGTATTAGACCTTAGGGTATACCAGCATGACTTCTAGGGAGCTGGAGATAGAAGAGCTAAGGTCAGCACTGGGCACTGGCATGTACCCCTAATAAAAACCCTGAACATAGCACATGAGTAATCCCAGCACTCTGTGAGGCTGAGTCAGGAGAACTGCCAAATTTGAGTCTACCTTGCCCAATTTAGCAAGACCTTGCCTTAAAATGAAAAAATAAAAAATAAAAAATGGGCTAAAGATATAACTTAGCCTGAAGGTCCTGTGTTTAATCTCAATCAGATCAGAAGCTTTACAGATAGACAGTGACAGGAACAGATATTTACCAGAGGCAGGACTTTTGCTTACTTAGAGATTGATGTAAGTGGTCAAAAAACCACACAATGACTCAAACAGAAGAAAACGTATCAATTCTGAGCACGCTGCTATACTTTCTCAGGCCAAAAAAGAATAAATTTATATCTGACAGGGTCCAACAATGTGCAAAGGGGCCCAAATGAAATGGGTTTACTGAAGCTAGGAGATAGAGAAAGTTAGGCAGATAGGGGACAGGTGTTGAATAGCTAAACTGAAGTAAACTAAGTCAGGGCTTGAATTAGTTAACATATCAAAAGGTCAGAATAATTAACATAAACAAAATAGCTACTATGATATAAATAAACTGCAAGGGACAAAGAAAAGGTCCCTACACAATTGGGAAAAGCCCTGTATAAAGTAAAACGCAAACAGCTTTCAAGACTTCAAAGGCCTACCTGCAACCAGGAACTTTCTTACTTTCTGTCACATTCACCTATATAAGAAACTGTATAAAAAACCAACAGATATGGAACCCTTGCCCAACAAGTGGAGAGTTTTCCATTCATTCTGTTAAACAAACACTTGACCATTTCCCACTGTTTTTGTACACTATTTTGTGGGCTTCAAATTTATTTACCTCAAAATGAGGACCTAAACTACAGCACAGGACAGAGCTGGATACCTTACCATGCTGATTATCATTCTCAAAGTAGTGGTTTGAAGGAGAATTGGTATAGGACAGTGATATATCCACTGAAAGAACGGCTACCTTATGTGCCTTCATGAGTGTGTGCTCACACTGAGGAATGCCAAGGCAGAGTCCCTGCTAGGAGGACAGGAAAAGAGGCTCTGGGGAGAACGCTGATACAGACGAACAAACCTTCCCCACATCACCTCAACTTTTTTCCCCCAACTGATACAAGTCCTGGAACCAGAAGTACAACTCCAAATGATAAGAGTCAGAGATGATCCTGAAATAAGAAACTCTTAACTTTATCTTTAAACCCTATGCCAGTCGGGCATGGTGGCGCATGCCTATAATCCCAGCACTCAGGAGGCTGAGGCAGGAGGATTGTTGTGAGTTCAAGACCAGCCTGAGCTACAAAGTGAGCTTAAGGCCAGCCTGAACTACATAGTGAGACCCTGTCTCAAAAAAGACAAAAACAAAAACAAAAACAAAAACAAAAAAAAACCCTATGCCAAAATTCCCAAGGTCTTGGGAGATGGATTGTCTTTGCACACCATCTGGCAAAATGACAGTGAATGCAAGTATATTGCCTAGCAGTCAAGATAGCACCCCTATTTCTACACTTAAGTAACCTTTCCTTGTATGAATGACAATAAGATGAGGGGTCAGCACTTGTAGGTTCCTTTTTGTTTCTGTTTTTTGGCAGAACTGGGGATTGAACTCGTCCTTGTGCTTGCCAGGCAAGCACTTACTCTGCTGAGCCATCTCCCCAGCCCCTGTAGATCCATTTTGATTAATGACTGAACCTGATTTCTTTTATTATTAACTTTATTGAAAATCAATAATTATATAGCAAATTAAAAACTGTAGACAAATATTAAAATGTGAAAGATATAAGATGTAGACAGAGTGAATTTTTTTTTCAGTACTAGGAATTGAATCAGGACCCTGAGTTTGCCAGGCAAGCAATTATTCTATTAAGCTATCTTGCCAGCCCCTCACAGTGAATTTTAAAAAAATATTTCTGAAATGAATACATAAGATGAGATTAATAATAGACTGTCCATTGTAAAAAAATTATTTACAAATTTGAATATAACAATAAAAACTGTCTAAAATAAACATGAAGACTTTACAGATCAGTCATATAATACTTTGCACAAGAAACTTACATTCATATAATTAGAATTCTCAAAGTAGAAGGGGGTAGGCAATAAATATTTAAAGATTTAAAATTTCTGAACTTAATTAAAATTATAGCACACTTCCAAGAAAAATGAACCTTTTACACAAGACATATGAATAAAATCATACCAAGATACACAAAACCAAAATATTCAAAAACTAATTGTAAAGAAAATCATTAAAGCATAAACAGAAAAAAATATTAGCTATGGAAGAACAAAATTAAATATCATCTTATTCCATGTTAGAAAAAAAAGGGGGAGTCTGGAGAGATAGCTCAGCAGAATAAGCACTTGCCTGGCAAGTATAAGGGCCTGAGTTCAATACCTGGTTCCACCAAAAAAAAAAAAAAAAAAAAAAAGACAGGGAAGAACTAATATAAAGTCAATGGAAAATGGAAATACATTTTTTAAAGTTTCTAATACTAGAGAAAATATCATACCATGGCTTATAAGTAGATTGTAAGTCAATGAAACAGTATAAATCATAAAACAAAAATTAAAATTAAACAATATTCAGATAATTAAATATTAATTGATTCACAATTAAATTATTTCAAAATAATATTCAAAACTTAAAATTAAATTGAGTCCAACTAAAAGGCTAGAATGTAGTATATCATATATGCAAGTCTGTGATCAATTCAGAGTACTTACACAGTATTCGATTAGGTTAATATATACAAAACCACCGACTAAGAAAAAGTTTTCATGCTAGTAAAGAATTACTAAGAATAAACCATAATAAGAGCCAGCCAAATAGCTCAGAAGATTAAAGTGACAGCAAGCAGGTGCAGGGACTAGGGGTTCGATCCCTGGGCCTGCCATGCTGGCCCTGCCCCAGGGCATGCTGAGACAGCAATTGAGACTGAACATGGTTGCATGAGCCTGTAATTACAGTTCTTGGGAGGCTGTAAACAGGAGGATATCTATAAGTCCAATCTAATAGTGAGACTCTGAATACTCTATAGACCTGTCCCTAAAATTTAAAAAAATAATTAAATAAATAAATACACCATAACAAAAATCCTGGAATGACAAATGTAAGATCAGCACTTCTAACAGTATGGGGACAGGATATTGCACAAAGTTCTAGTATGTGGTGGATGTGAACAGTGTCCAAGGTGCTTACTGGTGGCCAGGTGTCACTTGTGCAACTGAGCTACTGCTATTTCCTTGATATCCACCCTGTAGACCCAGACAGAATCATGACCTATAGCATACAGAAATCTACTTGTAGAGTATGCTGATGGAAACATTTTGCTGTGGTATACAAAAAAATAAATGAAAGACTGCTGTTGTACACCTCTTTTTCTCTTGTGTTTGTTTGCCCTATTTGGTGGGTTCTTTCCATTCTCATTCATGTAGTTGTGGTCATTTTGATCACTGTCTAGAATATCTTTTAGTAGTCTGTGTAAGGTTGGCTTTGTCATCATTAAATTCTTTAGTTGTTTTTTGTCACAGAAGTATTTCACTTTGCCATTAAACTTCAAAGAGAGTTTGCAGGGTATATCAGTCTGGGTTGGAATTTGTTTTCTTGCAAGACTTGAAGTACTTTGCTCCATGCTCTTCTTGACTTGATAGTTTATGAAGAGAAATCTGTTGCTATTCTGATGGGCTTTCCTTTAAATATGATCTGTTCCTTTTCTCTAGTGGCTTTTAGTATACTGTTCCTGTGCTAAATTTCTGGGATCTTGATTATATGTCTGGGTGTGGTTTTAAATGGGTTGATGTTATTTGGAGTTCTACATGCTTAAGTTACTGAATGTCAGAATGTTTCCCCATATTTGGGAAGTTTTCTGCTATTACTTCTGTCCATATTCTTTTTATATCATTTGTATTGACTCCTTCTTTCTCATTGATGCCTATTAGTTTTACGTTGTTCATCTTTGCATCATCTTGAAGATGTTGAATTATTTTTTCCTGCATCCTAGTTATTTTAAAGAGATCTTCCCATACCTTTTCACTAGCTGCAATGGTGTCTTTGAGGTCTGAAAGTCTATTTTCCCTTTTATTCACACAGTTTTGCCAGCTTGTGATTGAGGTTTTAATTTTATATTGCTTATTCAAGGATTCTATCATTATTCTATTCTCCTCTATTTTGTAATGAGTGTCTTCTTTAGAAGCGCTTAGTACTTCTTTCATTATAGTTATCATTTCTTTTTTTTACTTCAGAGATTATTTCTGAACTGATTTCCTCTATATCTTTCTGCAGCTATTTCTTTACTTCAGATGCTTTTAATTCAGAGATTTCATGTGTGTGATTTCAATTTCTTCTATGCTATTGTCTCCTGCACTTGTTCTGGGTGGGCTCGGAGCCTGAGAATGCATTTTGCTCCTTCTTTGTCATTTTGTATAGCACTGTCTTCTGACCTTTGGTGTAGAGCTTTGGTACAGTTACTACTTTAGCACCAGGTCCAAATCTACCAAGTTCAAATTTGTCCAGGTAGGTGTGGCTTGGACCTGGCTGCTGTGTTGTACTGCTTCCTGCTGCAGCCCTTGGAGGAGAACCCTCTGTGACACTCTGACAAGATATTCTACTCCTGGATCAGCTGGGTGGGTCTTGCCTCTAGCCTCTCTGCAGGGAGTTCTGCTACAGGGTTCCACACCGGGCCTGTCTCATGGAGGAAGTTCTACACACATGCCTGGACTGGATGCTGGCTGGAGTGAGGATCTGGAGGGCCCCAGATGGTCCCACTCACATACTGGGCTTGCTCACTTGAACCTGATTTCTAAAGGTGGAAAAGTCTGGGTAGAAACCAATGTCAAACAAAAAGAAGGCAGTATAGCAGCTGATAGTAAAGGAATAAATAAAGATATGGGTTATCCTTGAGAGAAATCATGGACATCAATGAGTATGGCTATCCATGAGGGAACACAGTATTACAGTGGTGCCTGGAGAGGCTCACAGCAAGAAAATGAAATTGTTTCTTAGCACAGTCACCAAAAAGATGAAACCATGTTTGCTGAGACCATCCCTAATTTTGGAACCTAGTAACTACAAACTGAGATGACCAGATGCACCAAAGATCTCTGGTTATAATGGACAACATAAAACTAGCAAACCCAATATGCCACAGTATGCTGTGAACAAATACATCTTGTAAAATTTTATACATAAAAAGAAATTAAACAGAACAGAAATAGAAAGTGTTTCTGACTGAATAAAATAGTGGACATCCCATAACAGATTCCAATTGCCCTAACAGGAAGTAACCATGTATCTCTTCTACAATAAAAAACCTGGGAAAGGATTTATAGTTAATAAATAACTTGCAGATTAAAAATTTCTATATGACTGGAGTATCCATCTCTTTTTATTTTAAAATATCTAACACAATTTTATATTTTCATTTTTCCTAATCCATGGAAAACTGAATACACAAAATAACCATAATAGCTTATATAATTTGAGTGTATTTTATGTACCAACATTTTGAAAGGGTTTTACATGTATCAGTTTGGTCACTGCAAGAAACCTACAGGAGATGCTACTAATCCTTCTGTTTTACAGAAAAGGAAACTGATAAAATTTAAGTAAATTTCATAGACACTGAGAGCCCCACGTGGCCTACAACATGGATGGATCAAAAAAAGGAACACATACTGCGTTTCATCATCCAAGCAGGTTTGTGAAATAAAACAAAATCATGCTGGGAAATCTCAGATAGGACTTGGTTACTGTTATGGTTTGATCTAAAATGTTCCTCAAAATCCTCAGGTGTTTGCAAGGTGGCTGGATTATGAGGACACGATATCTGACTTTGGTTTTAGAAAGTGAGCTCTGGTAGGAGGTAGCAACTGAGAATGTGACCTGGAAAGTTTCCCTTCTCTTTCTGCTTCCTGGCTGGCATCATGTAAGCATCTTTCCTCCCTACACCATGACATTTCTACCCTGAAGATAGCCAATGGGCACAAATTACAATCATGAATCAAAATAAACTTCTTTTCCTTTAAGTTACAGGTGTCCAGTATTTTGAATCAACAATGAGGAAAGTGACTAAGACATATTTTGGTACCAAAAGTGGGGCCACAGCATACTGTGGTTCAAAAGCTTTTGGAATTATTCATGGGAAGAGCTTGGTAAAAATCTGAAAGGGCTAGAGAGATAGCTCAGAGAACTAAATGCCTGCTTAGGGAAGTGCAAGGGCCCAGGTTTGAACTCTAGCATCATGGGCCACACCAGACCCAGCCCTGGGCACACTGAGCCGGCCACCAAGAACAGGCATGGTGGAACACACCTGTAATCCCAGTGCTGAGGAGGCTGAAAACAGGAGGATCACTATGAGTCCAAGCTGCGTGGTGAGACCCTATACCAAATACATGTTTTTAAAAAGTTGAAGAGGCCATATAGAAAAGCTCTAGAATTCTGTAAGCCAAACTTGAAAAACTCTGGTTGGAACTCAGAAGACCAGAATGCATATAGAAATTTTGACAGTAATGACCAGGTTTAAGAGGTATCAGTTAAGGACAAGGATTCCATCAGCGTTTGCATTTAAGACTATGTGTTATACTCTGCCAGAATTTGTCTGCATTATGTTCATGTCCTGAGATTGCCACAGACTGAATTTAACACTTACCAGTCCAATTATTTAAATACAAGATGACCAAAATTTGTATACTTTTATTAATTTATATACTAGTCTATATAAAAATGGCAATTTTATCAAATCTATTCAATATAAGAATTGAATGGCCATGACTCATCCACATGGCTGACACTGACAAAGGATCTGCGGTACAGGGTTACAGGATAAAACCTGAGGGTACTTGACTGACCTTATCAGATATAAAAGTTACATTTCTTGTTATATAGGTCTTCTTCATCTTGGTCTTTCCTTTTTTTTTTTTTTTTTT
>PVKA01053028.1:0-11427 GCA_004027165.1 Ctenomys sociabilis
CAAACTGTTTTCATAATGTTTTGGTATCATACAAGATGCATACATGATATTATACCTACAGACATTATTATAGCAGATGTCTCTTATAAGTAAATTAAGAGACTGTAGTTTACTTATCTTATTTTTTATACCTGCATTATATCACAGACTCAATCATAAATACTTTCTACCTTGTTATTCTCCTAGTGGTTGTCCATAGTACTAGAAGCTGACATAATATCCAGTCCAACCACCATTATAAATCTTGCCTCTCATAGAATTATGTAGAAGCATGGTGTTATCTATCCCAACTTTACTCTCATACACACCATCATGATTCTTCCTTTCTATGTTACTTCCTTTGTCTAGACCAGTCAATGATGGGCACTCCAGTGTCATTAAATCAATTTTGGGTGTCTGAATTCGGCAACACAATCCAACACAGTCCAGAATTCCACAACAATAGTGAGTTATCTGAAGAAGTTGTTGAATGTAGCCATTTACATCTCAACTTATTATTATGACCCCACATTATATACCTCATTTTTATACTTTTCTGCTGGATGGTTAAGACCAAGATAGAGCAAGACCTATATACCAAAAAATGTAGCTTTTGTTTCTGATGAGGTCAGTGAAGTCCCCTCAGGGTTTATCTTATAATTCTGTACCTTATTCTGTAGATCCTTTGTCTGTGTGATCCATGTGGATGAGTCATGGCCAATGCTTGACCAGTTTGTTCTCTGTGAGAGCCTGAAAGTTTTCTCTCCATATGACTCTCCCTGGGCACACTATAGAGCATCAGTCTCTTTCCTCTGTGGCTCCACAATTTCCTTGTTCTGAAAATTTGGGGCTCAACTGAGTTTAATGATGTTACAGTACATGTTCTCCTATGCCCTGAGTCTTTGCTGACCTTGAAAGGCTAGGGCCAAAATGTTAACTGGCCTTGAGGCTCTTCTATTTCTCCGATTTTGATCTGTGAACTTAGGTTGTTAACCATCCAGAAGAAAATCTGATTAGTACCCTGCAGCATATGCCGTTCAGTTTGCTCTAATGATGTGACTCAATTCTTTTTAGTTGTTGCTGTACATTTCTATTTGTATTTCTATCTTATACTAGGGAGACTATATGATATTTTTACATGTGTGTTTGTTTTATTTCACTTACGAGTATATGTTCAAGTGGCATCCATTTGCAATATAAATGCTTCAAGCTTATCATTCTTTATAGCTAGTAATACTCCATTGTATAGAAATACCACATCTTTTTCAACCATTCCTCATGTGATGGACATCTTGGTTGTTTCCAAGATTATGCTATCACAAATTGTGCTGCTATAAACATAGGTACACATATAACACTATGATGTAATGTTTTCAGTTCCTCTTGGAAAATTCCCAGTAGCGGGATAGCTGGCTTGAATGGGATTTACAGTTCTATTCTTTTGAGGAGTCTCTACACTGACCTCCACAATGGTTGTACCTGTCTACATTCCCACCAGCAGTGGAGAAATGCTGCCTTTTCCCCACAACCTCTCCAACATTTGTTGTTGGTTAATTTTCTTATGATAGCCATTCTTTCTGGAGTGAGATGGTATCTCAATGTTGTTTTATTTGCATTTTACGGATGACTAGTGATGTGGAGCATTTTTTCATATATTTACTCACTTCTTTAATTTCTTCCTCTGAGAAATCTGTATTCATTTCAGATGCCCATTTCTGAATTGGGTCTTTAAGTTTGAAGGTTCTGTTATATCTTATTTCTTTATATATTTTAGACAGCAGACCTTTGTCTGATTGCTTATTAGAAATTTTTCAAAATTTGTGGTCTGTCTTTTCACTTTGTTGACAGTTTCTTTTGATATGCAGAACCTCCTCAAGAAGAGATGATCCCAGTTGTTGATCCTTTCAAGTGTTTCCCATGCAAATATATGTTTGTTCATGGAAGTAGTTCTATTTTTTAGTTGAGTTTTTCTCTGGTTTTGAAATCAGTCTGATACTTACCTCCAGGAATGATTTTGAGAGGACTGCTTCCTTTTCAATTTCATTGAAGACTCTGAGGAGTGCAGGGACTATATCTTCTATAAATTTCTTGTAGATTTCAGCTGTGAGTCCATTATGACCTGGACTTTTCTTTTTCAGTAGGTTTTTTGTTCCATTTAATATTTCATTGGCTGTTAGCGGGTTATTGAGAGTTGTTATATCTCCTTGATTCAGTTTTGGTAATTTGTACATTTCAAAGAATCTGTCCATTTCCTGTGATTTCTATTCCTTGAGTGTAAAGATTCTCAAAGTAGCTATTGATAATCTTCAGAATTTCTACTAAGTCTGTGGTGATTACGCATTTCACTCCTTATTACTTTTATTTGAACTTTTCCTTTTGTCTTCTTGATGAGTTTAGCGAGCAGGTTATGTATTTATTTTGTCTTTCAAAGAACTAGGTTTTAATTTGTTGATTCTTTTAACTGTTTTCCTCTTCTCAGTGGAGTTAATTTCTGCTCTGATCTTTATGACTTCTTCCTTTCTTTGGACTCTGCCTTTGGTTTGCTCTTCCTTTTCTAGGTGTCGGTGGTACAGCATTAGGATGTGTATTTGTTTCCTTTCTGTTTTCCTCATATGTGAGTTCATCGCTATGATTCTGCCTTTCAGAACTGCTTTCTTTGTATCCCATAAATTCCGATAAGTTGTGGTTGAAGTTTCATTGTATTGTAGATATTGTTGAATTTCCAGTTTAATTTCATCTGTGACTCATTGATTGGTGTGTAATGTTTTGTTTAATTTCCATGAATTTAGTGAGTTTTTCTGGTTTCTTTATTTTCAGTTTCATTGCACTGTGGTCTGATAATATGCATGGGATGATTTCTGTTTTCTTGCATATACTTAAGCGTGTCCTATGGACTAGTATGTGGTCTATTGTAGCAAATGTGCAGCTGGGAAATATGTGTATTCACCTGTGGTTGGGTGAAACCCTCTGTGTATGTTCACCAGGTCCATTTGTTCCAAGCTCTGGTTCAGTTCTCCTACTTCCTTGGTAATTTTTGTCTGGTTTACCTATCTTTTTGAGATAAGGGGGTGTGAAGGTCTCCTGTTAAGATTGTGGTCTTGGATATTAGGTTTTTCATGCCTATTAAGTTTTGTCTTATATAGTTGGGTGCTCCTCTGTTTGGTGTATATATATTTATGAGTGTTACCTCTTCTTCTGAAATTTTTCCACTAATTAATATATAATGGTGTTGTTTATTTTGCTTGATCCTTCTTGGTTTGAAGTTTAGACTGTCTGAGAACAGAAATGCTGTTCCTGTGTTTTTCTGAGGTGCTTGGGCATGTAGTATTGTTTACATCCTTTGACTTTAAGCCTATGAATGTTTTTTTGAGTTAAGTGTTTTTCTTTTATACAACATATTGTTCGATTTTGTTTCCTAATCCACTGTGTCAGTCTATTTCTCTTAATTGGTTAATTCAGTGCATTTATATTGATGGATATAATTGAAATGTGTTGACTTACGATTGTAATGTTATTCACCTGCTGTTTTTTGCTCCTTTTTGTCCTGTGTTTAATTGTTTGTCTTATTTAGTGGGTTCCTTCTGTTGTTGTTCATGGACTTCTGGCCACTGTGGTTCCTCTCTACAACATTTTCCAGTAGCCTGTGTAGGGATGGATTTGTCATTATGAAATTCTTTATTTGTTCTGTGACATCGACATATTTTCACTTCTCCATCGAACTTGCAAGACAGTTTTGAGAGGGCCTCAGTGGCACCCTGCCATGTAGTGTTCCCATACTCGAAGACCTGAGGGCTGGAGGATGGTCTTTAACCTCTGCTTGGAGTGACATTTGGTGCTCCCTGGGAGCAGAAATGTGAGATGAGTTGCTTATTGGTTAACGTGGTCATGCCTGCACCTTGGGGCAAGCTCCTTGGTCTTCTGTAAGACTGATTTATCCCACCTTGTGCCAGGAGCCACCGATTTGGTGATGACCTCCCAGAAAGGCTATGTGGCTCGTTCCAGGCCTCAGAAGCACCAGAATATGTTTAGCTTCAAAAATGACAAGTTTGATAAGTGTGTTCAGACCAAGCATTAAATGTTTACAGAAGACTGTGAAAGATTCTTACCACATAATATGTAGACCATGGGCCTGTGAACTGGAAGTTTGTGCAAAATATAGAAAGAAAGTAGGCATTGTTGTTCCATTTAATAACGAACCAGAACATAGTGAAAATAATCAAAGGTACAATCATAAGAGAAAGCTGTAAGCAGAATGAAGAAATTCAGTTTGACATTGATTTAGATGACACAGACAACAATCAAGTGGATTAATTGAACATACATTAACAATCATTTTAAGAATGTCAAATTTTGGCCACCTTTTTTTTTTGTCTTTGATTGTGTCACAAAAAATACTTTGGAATTCCAGTTAGGAAATGAGAAAAAGTTATAGAAAATAACAAAACCACATGAACATAAATTAGCCATATTTGCATAACTAAAACTTTTATCCAGATTGTCTTAGACAAAATTTTAAGTTGCATATATATGATACCTGCTAAAAACCAGATAATGGGGCCAGGGAGATAGCTCAGTAAAATAAGCACTTGTTTGTCACATGCAAGGGCCTGAGTTCAATCCCCATTTTAAAAAATTATATATACATAGATATATATATAAGTTTTGTATAAGAAATATCTATGGGCCCAAGGAGATACCTCGGGAGAATAAGCACCTGCCAGACAAGTTCAGGGTCCTAGGTTCAAACCCTAGTACTTCAAAAGAAAGAACTATCTAGGCCAGGCATGGTGGCAGACACCCATGATCCCAACACTTGGGAGGCAGAGACAGAATGGTTCTTGTGAGTTCAGGAGATCGTCTCAAAAAATAAAAGCTGTCTAATTAAAACTATTATAATTAGCATTAAAATAAATTAATCCATAGATTATAACCCCAGCCCTCGGGAGGCTGAAGCGGGAGTATTGCTAAGTTCAGGGCAACCCTGGGATACAAAGTAAGTTAAAGGCCAGTCTGAATAGCAAGACACTTATCTCAAGAAACCAAAAAATTAAATACATAAAATTAGCCCATGCAAAGTACCTTTTGGTGATTGATCTCAACTTTAAAAAAGGAAAGGTTGCAGTCCAGGGATACATCTCAGTAGCACAGTGCCTGCCTGGCAAACATGAGGCTGAGTTTCTTTTCCAGTAACAAGCAAAAAAATGTTTCACTCAGCTAAAGGCTCTTTAGTTATGTTTACTTTTTAGAAATCAAAAGTTTATTCTTTAAAACTAGTATTTACGGCGTTGGAGATGCAGCTCCAGTGGTAGAGTGCTTGTCTCCCAAGCACATGGTCACAGGTTCAATTGCCAGTACTACACACAAAAAATAAAAACGTTATAGTGTATAGCATAGCACTTTTTCTCAGTTTTCACAGTTTTCTTCTTGTGAAGTACACATGCAGAAATAAATGCGTGGAATTCACACGTGTGGTTTCGTGAGTAATTACAGAGGCCATGCTGACCTTTACCTGAAGAGCAGCAGCAGCGCCGTGCCCGGCTCTGTTCTCACCTTGGTGTCCTCTTCCTGTGTTTGTCCTGCACCTGATTGTGGTGATCACTGTATTATTTCTACTCCAAAGCAGTATAAGTTAGCTTTGGCTTATTTTTAACCCTTTCTCATTCTTTTATTTTTAGAAATCTCAAACCTGAAGGAAGTAGTAAAGCAGTAAAATAAAATTTGTGCTATTCACCTAAGACTCTAGTTGGGTTTTTTTGTGTGTTCTGTATAGCCCCACAGACAGGTATTGTACATACACAATTTAAAGCATTGATTTTGAAATTTATAGGAATAGACCTATACTATGTATATTATTTTGTCTTTTTTCATTTTTACAAAGTCTGAGGTGATCCATTTTGTTAAAAAAGAAAGAAAGAGAGTTTTTGCAGGGTATATTAATCTGGACTAGAATTTGTTTTCATAGGGGACTTGAAGTACTCTGCTCCATGTTCTTCTTGCCTTCATGGTTTGTGAAAGGAAGTCAGCTAGAATTCTGATGGGTTTTCCTTTGAATGTGGTCTGCTTCTTTTCTCTAGTGACTTTCAGTATTTTATTCTTGTGCTGGATTTCTGGGATCTTGAGTATTATATGTCTTGTTGTGTTTTTAGTTGGGTTGAACTTATTTGGTGTTCTGTATGCTTCACTTACCTGAATGTTGGATTCTTTTTCATCATATTTGAGAAGTTTTCTGCTATTACTTCTGCCCATATTCTTTTTATATCATTTGTATTAACTCCTTATTTCTCATTTTTTTATTTTTAGAAATCTCAAACCTGAATGAAGTAGTAAAGTAGTAAAATAAAATTTATGATATTCACCTAAGACTCTAGTTGGGTGCCTATTAGTCTCACATTGTTCATCCTGGCATCGTATTGCAGGTGATAGATTATTTTTTTCCTGCATCCTAGTAGTTTTTAAGAGATCTTTCTTACCTTTTCACTAACTGCACCAGCATCTTCAAGATCTGAAACTCTATCTTTGCTTTCACTCAAACGGTTTCGTAGACTTGTGATGGAGATATTAAGTTCTTCTATATCTCTTTGACTCTGCTCCATGTGATCTATTTCTTTCCTGTATTGCTCATTCAAGGAATCCACCATATTTTTTATCTTCTCTATATTTTTTTAATCAATGTCTTCTTTAGAGGTAGCTATTAATTCTTTTCCTGTAGAGTTTTTCAAATTGGGTTTCCTTCATACATATTTGTATTTGATTCTTTACTTCAGATGCTATGATTTCAAAGATTTCTTTTTTTTATTTCAGCAATTATTTCTGCTTTGAGTTCTTTTTTTCCTTTCTGCTCTTGTTTCTTGGTTTCGATACTGTTCATGTTTCAGCTGAACTAGTGTTCTCTGCGCTTATTCTGGGTAGGCATTGTTTTTCCCCCATATGTTCTACATTAGATTATTAACTTCAAATGCTATGTATTCAAAAATTTCTTTTCTTATCTGAGACATTAATTCTTGTTTGAGTTCCTCTATACCTTTCTGCTGTTATTTCTTTGCTTCCAACGTTGTTACTATGTTCATTTCATCTGTGCTAATGTCCTCTGCACTTGCCATGGGTGGGCTCGAGTCCTGAGATTTCATTTTGCTCTTTGTCTTTCTCATTTTGTTTAGCACTGATCTCTGACCTTTGGTGTAGAGCTTTGGTGCAGTTATAACTTCAGCATGTAATGAGATTCGGGTACAGATTTAGTAATTATCCTATTATGGCTCCCCTGGGCCTAGCTGTTGTATTCAGCTCATTGTTGCTGCTGTCCTCGGAGTGAACCTGTTGTGCCCCTCTGGCACAGCAGTGAGCCTGTGGTTCCCTTCTGTTGTGCCCTGGCACAGGGAGCACTGGGAAGCACCAAAGCTCTCCCTCACACTCACCAGGCCATGTTTGGCTGGATCAGGGGCTGGAAGAATCACAAAAGTTGTCACTCACTCAATGGGCTTGGGGGCAGAGGCTCCCGCTAGTTGCAGGATCCCCGGGGTGCAGTAGCTATTCCTACTTTTTTTTAATCTATGAGTCTCATATATTTTTTTCTTTGCATCATCTGGTAGCTACTGGATGATTATTTCACGTTATTTGAATAGAACGTTACTTTCACATTCACAGGCCATGGTGCTTTCTTCAAGGCCTAAAGTTTCATTCAGGGGTTTTACAAGTTTCCAAAGGAATATTGTCTTGGACTTGTTCTAGGTGGGCTGGAGGTCTGGGTGTGTGTTTTGTGTCTTCATTTCGACGTTTTGTAAACTACCAATATTCACCTGGACTCAACAGTGATTGGAGGAGTACAGATTGCAGGAGAGAAAGGCTTCAATGATAGTGGAAGGGCAATGTATGATATACGGAGACTTCCTATACCTGCTTGCCTTCTGCAGTGGTTTGAAGAAGCAACCAAAGCTTGGCCAGCTACCGATGATGGTGGGAGAGGTTGGGCCTGGGCTCCCCAATTCCCCATAGGTATCTTCTTTTTTTTTTCTTTTTCATGTATTCATTTTATTTTTTCCTTTTATTTTTTATTTTATTTTTATTCACTTTAATGAGGAAAGAAAAATAAAATAGTAATGAAACAGTTTCAAATCAGGTTAGTAGGATGGTTACAATAATTAATACGTTGTATATTGTTGTCTTTGTAGTAGTAATTCAGAAGAAAAAATGCAGACATAATATTTTCTCTAAACAATATTAGTACAATCTTTTATACCCAATGAACTAAGAGAAAGTAGCTATATATCTATTCTAACTCTCATATGTATATATATGAATAGTCCTTTTTTTGATTTCCTACCATGTATTTTTTATTTTGCTTATTAAGTTAGGCAAACTTGGGTTTACTCATATAAGAGAAATTGTACAATATTTCTTTAATTTGTTTAGGATTTATTTCAATTATCAGTTTAATATTTTCATCATTTTGTTTGAAGGACTAGAAGTTTTACATTCTAAGTTACTGAAATATCTGTACTCATTATTTTTTTATTTTTTATTTTATTGAAGTATAAATATCAATGAGACAGTTTTAAGATACCTTGACAAGATGGATTTGATAAATTACTACATTGCAAACTGTTTTCATGATGTTTTGGTATCATACAAGGTGCATACATGACATTATACTTACAGACATTATTATAGCAGATGTCTCTTATCAGTAAATTAGGATAGTGTAGCTGTTTGCGTATCTTATTTTTTATACCTGAATTGCATCAAAGATTCAATAATTAATACTTTCTACCTTGTTACTTTCCTAGTGGTTGTCCATAGTACTAGAAGCCGACATAATATCCTGTTCAACCACCATTAGTGCAAATCTTGCCTCTCATAGAATTATGTAGAAACATGGCATTATCTGTCCCAACTGTGCTGTCCATACACACATCATGATTCTTAATTTCTATACCCCTTCCTTTGTCTAAACCTGTTAAAGATGGGCACTTCATTGTCATTCAACTAATTTAGGTGCCTGAATTCGAGGACACAATCCAACACAGTTCAGCATTCCACAACAATAGTGAGTTATCTGAAGAAGTTGTCGACCATAGCCATTTACAGCTGAAATTATTATGGCCCTGCTGTGTGTACTTCATTTTTATACTTTTTTGCTGGATGGTTAAGACCTAGATAGAGCAAGACCAATATACCAACACATGTACTTTTTGTTTCTTATGAGGTCAGTGAAGTCCCCTCAGGGTTTATCTTGTAGTCCTGTACCTTATTCTGTACATCCTTTGTCTGTGTCATCCATGTGGATGAGTCATGGCCAATGCTTGACCAGTTTGCTCTCTGTGAGAGCCTGAGAGAAAGTTATCTCTCCATGTGACTCTCCCTAGGCACACTATACATCATCAGTCTCATAAGTGTAAAATGAGTGATATAGAGAAATGAAACTCATAATCTGAAAGGTACCTAAACAAGTTTGTGGTCTCTATAAACCAAAGAATGAACTTTAGGAACAATGGATCTTAAGAGCAGAATATATTTATTGAGGAAAAGAAAGCTTCTGTCTGAGGGGGACAGAAAGTTACCTAAGTTGCCAAGGAGCCAGTCTTTTTTAGAGGTTTAAAGAGTAAGACCATGTAAGGAGGCAGGGTTAAAAAACCTGTGAACTCACTAGGTGGGCCTGAGGTAGGAGAAAACTATGGTAAATCAATAAGGTTAAAAGCGTATTTGCTCAAGTAAAATTGAATAAATCTGAATCAAATGGAGAAGTGACTCACATAGCAAGCAGGTATGAATACAGAAGAGGGGCTTCTCTTGCAGGTGGTTGGGTTAGTGACTCTTTCTGGATTTTTAAAGTGATAGAGACCTATTTAAAATACCAATCTCTGATGCTTAACTTTAGGGAGGTATGCATTTGTTTGAACTTTTGTCCTGAGGTCAAGCCCTTAATGGCAGTGTTTGTCTCTGTCACAGTTGCACGGTATTTTGTCTTCCATACTGGCTCTTTCTGAGGGCCTATTCCTTTCTGGCTGTCTATAGGATCTCTATGTAACTCAGCTACCTACAACTATACCATAACCAATTCCTGAGGCAGAGCAATGTCTAACAATCTTTTCTGCAGAACTTTAACTTAGTTATTCCCCCAGAATCAAGAAGTCACTAAAATCCCACCCACTCATTTGACCTATTCTTGCAGGTTACTTTCTTTTGAGTTTCCTATCCCAATAGTGCTACTCTTCCCTTTTTGAGCTTATAAGTGTCATTCCCTGGTGCAGAAATAGGTAGTAACTATTTCACATCACACACCGATGTTCTGAATGCATTGCTTATCATTCTGCTCGCTGAACAGATTTTGTTTTGCACTTCTGTGGGGACAAGCTTTTTATAACAGAATCCTAGCACAAATTACGTCTGATTTTTACCAATGCATTGCTTCTTTAATGTCTATCCATTAAGGTTCATTCACATTCAATGTCATTGTCTAACATTAAATAATGATACTACCGGGCCGGTTAGGTGGTTCAGAAGAATAGGTGCTTCCCTGGCAAGAGCAAGGGCCTGAGTTCAATCCCAAGTTCTGTCAAAAATAAATAAATAAAAATAAAAAATAAATTTCCTAATAATGGTACTATCAAATTGTAGCAGTTCCTAATTGCTCGTGGGTAGTGGGGGTTTTAAAATAGTGCTCTATTTCTGAGAAGTGAGTTGGAATCAGATTGCTTCATTTGTACAAAAGTGGATTCTTCAAATTACTACTTAGTGAAGTATTTTTTGTAAATTTATTATTTCATCTTTTCAAAAATATTGTACGAGTGTGGCCTGGCCAAATAGCTCTGTAGACTAAAGCGCCTGCTCAGGCGGACACAGGAGCTGGGAGTTCAGTCCCTGGGCCTGCCTGCTGCACCGGCCTGGCCCCAGGGCATGCTGAGTTGGCAATTGAGACCGGGCACTGTAAGCAGGAGGATCACAAGAGTCTGATCTACGCAGTGAGACCATGCACATCCCGTACACCCTGTCCTAAAATTAAAAAAAAAAAAAAAGTTGTATGAGCATGAAGTTGGCAAATAGCAAATGTTAACTGGACAAAAATATTAGAAGCCTCTATTATTTGTATTTTGATGCATTTTTTTGTTTCTTGATCATAATGAATTGCTTTTTGATTGTATGTCGTTCTATCATATGCCATGTAAAAAGAGGGCCGGGGAAATGGCTCAGTAAAATAAGTTATTCCCTGGCAAGCACAAGGGTTTGAGTTCAATCCCTGGTTCCGCAAGAAAAATAAAATAAAATAAAATAAATAAACAAAATAATGAAAAAATCACTATTAAGAATTGCTCATGGGGGCTGGGGAGATAGCTGAGTTGAATAAGTGCTTGCCTGGCAAGCACAAGGGCCTGAGTTCAATCCCTGACTCAGAAAATAAAAAAAAGAATTACTCAAGATTTGGGGGCCTGTGGAGATAGCTCACTAGAATAAGCA